>BQNB010072340.1:0-32469 GCA_026074375.1 Tanacetum coccineum
GAACAACTTTGTAGTTTTACATTTCGACTCAATCAGACCCGAAGACCCTCGAAAATGAGCTTCAGCAGCTGCTGAAGCGTGCACAGTTTTTCAGCTTATATATATAATGTTCGATAACTTTGAAACGTCGTATCTTACTCGTTATAAATCCGTTTTTCGAGTTTCTTATCTTTTTGGAATCGTCATGATGTGTAGAATTTTATAAAAATATAAAATAATATGTTATTTACACGAATTTTGGACAGAAACTTGGTGTGACTTTGATAACTCCATTTTCATGTTAAAATCCTAAATGGTGATTTAGTTATATAGAACATGTAAACACATAAAAATGAATAAAGTAAAGACATGAAAGGTTTTTAGATAACCTTAATGAGATGTAGTGTGATGAACCAAAGTATCTAAACCCTTGTTTAGATATAAAACCAAAGCTTGAAATTATGAAAACCCTAGATTAGGTTATAAACCTTAATCTTACTTTCTTTGCTTCAATACTTGCAAATGGTTAACCAAGGCTTGCAAACACCTTAGTATATCTTAGAAATGATGTGTGATGGCTTGAATATGTTGAAGAAAAATTTGTATGGATTATGTAAAGGGGGTTTGTTTGCCGTGAGCTTAAGGAGAGAAAGAGAGGAGTTTTGTGAAAATTTTACTAAGTGTTTATGCTTGAATCACTAGTATACATGTATATATAGGATAAGTATTGGTCAAAACTTTCTCAAGAAGGGTCAATGGTCAAAGGGGGGGAAATTCGGTCAAGGGGACAATGGGAGGGTTTTAGGGATTCTTGCTTTCTTGCCTTGAGTCAAAGTAACAAACTAGCTAGGTTTTAATTGCAAGATAGATGTACATTGACCAAGTGTAAGATTTTTCTTATAAAACCTTGTATAAATTGCACTAATTTCGGCACATATATGCTATATATGATATATTTTTGTAACTTTTATGTATTGGGTATAAATGTGGGTATTTGTTGAAGCGTAGAATTATTTTTAGGTTGTTGGCAAGCATCCTATACATTTGGGGCAAAAATCTAGTTAAGGCTTCGGTGTCATGAGCTTAGTGCAATAATAGTTAATAAATATACTCAAAATAATTATTAACACCTGTCTTGATGTAAACATTATTTGTTTTGGATGTCCGTTTACGCTAAACGATAATTTTTAACTTACGCGATTTAACTATTAAAAATAAAAGTAAACGTGAAAAATAATAATTAGTAAAATAGATGACGTCATAAATGACCTGAAAATACGGAATGTTACAGTCTCCTCCGGTAGAAAAGGCCTTGTCCACAAGGCTCAAGTTGCGGCCACTTGAGGAATGTACAGGTTCGGATTTAAAAAGATGCGGATAAATTTTCTTCCGAAATAATGTTTGATGAAGAGGTGGTGTAGATAATTTATTATTATTATTATGTATTAATCAAAAATTATAGTTTTATTTTTATAAACAGTGCCCCCACGGTCCGGTGAACAGTAACCCCACGGTTACTTTTCCCCTCTTTTTATACAAACTTATCTCCTCCATTTCTCCAACAACACTTAATCTTTCACTTACAATTTCATTTATCCAATCCTCAAAAAGTTGCACATCATCACGATCCTTAGGCGATGGCGACCGCTGATAGCCCTGCGGCATTTTAATCTTGTCCTACTTCCCATGACGAAGAAGGATTTCATTATATGCATTGTTTCTAGCGTTTCTGCGTGCCGGTCATATTGCTTGTCTATTGGCGAGGATCTATGCTTGAAGGACTAACATACTATGGTTATGGGAGGGTTTGTAATAAACTTGTATTTCCTTAAGTTCTTATGTAATCTTATTTCTAAGATAATATGGCAATAAATCTTTTTGTTATTTTTATTTTATGCCTTCGAAATTTCGATAACCACGCTTGTAATTCGTTTAGCATTTCCTTCTAAATTTGATTTAACTTGAGTTTGTTTCAAGAATTTTGATGATGTGGTGTAATATTTAATTGTTGCGACCAAGGCTCGTGCTCCTAGGGGCTTATTTGATCTTCAGCATAACTTGTCAGATATAACATTTTCCTCTCTAGGTGTACGTATTTCATACTTATGATGCATTAACCAATACTAAGTAAATTGTGTCAACGTCGAGAAATAGGTGATTTAGTTAATTTCCTAAATGGCGAGCAAATTTGTATATCGAATTGTCCTATAGAGCGACTAGCGATGTGTCTTGGCATCGTGGCTTAGGTATAAGATGAAACGTCGGCTTTAATAGTAAGGTGGAGTAAAGGTCTTGCTTAGATGTTATTGTAACTAATTCAAATTCCAAAAGAAAACGCTCTTATTGATACGTTTACACAAAACTTGAATATAAATTAAAAGATGTTTCTTGATAAGAAGTTTAAAAAGACTACTCTCAGCATGGGCATGGGTTCTTCCAGAATTATACATAGGTGATCAAGTTATGTATATTTTGAGGAACTAACGATGCCAATGCTCATTTAGTCAAAATAGTGTTATGTTTTCATAGATTTTGATGAGAGTGACATGTATAACTCAAATAGAGATTTAAAGTAACATTTGCAAATGAAAAAGCCTCATGGTCTCTCTAAATCTAAATATGATTGTAACGTGAAGAAAAAAAGAAAGTAGCACATATATAAAAGTGTATTCTCATATAATATCAAGTATTGGTTAGCTCCAAGGAAGCAAATGAGAAATCATGAATTACGCGCAATAATGCGAAGTGGTCAATATTATATATATGAACCTATATCATGATAATTAGAAAGACGTCAGTATGATAGACATAAGAGAAGATCATAGTCCTAGTATAAAAACTCACATTATCCATGTACTAGAGTAGGGATTGCAAAAAGAGCATATAAGTTTACCTGAGATCAAGCGCGCGCGAACATCGGATAAAACAAGGAAAGACTCTATATTTTGAAAAACATGGTCATAGTCTAGGTTTTGAAAACGACCTAGTTCTCTATGACTTCAGCTCTGATACCATCTGTAACACCCCCAAAAATCAGGACAACGCAGCTTAAATGGTAATATTGTGGTGATACTTTCAGCGGCACAAAACACACGTCACGGAAAACGACCTGAAAGAGACGTTATTATAAAATGTCACCTTCAATTAGTAAAAATGTCTGAGTTACACAGGTTCTATTTATAATGTATTAGAAAACATTGTCAAATGGTACTCAAGTTATTAAGCCTTCAAAAATATATTATATAGTATGATATAATATATAATATATATATATAGTATATTAAAATATATATATATATATATCCAGCGCGACTCGAATCTGCCCCCCAATGCTCCACTAGCAAAATAGTAACCTGAAAATACATGCTAAAACTTCACAATATTGTTGGTGAATTCAATAGGTTTTAAGTAAAAAGTAGTATTGACATAATTTAAGAAATATTTCAGAAGAAAAGTAGCGTTACAACATTTAAAAGTGTTATTTCCGAAATCCATCCGAAATCCAAGTAGTGATTCAGTAAATCAAGAAGTATTTAAAAAGTGGACCACAAGATCGAAGTAATGGTGGACTAAGTACATATTCCGAAGTCCAAAACAAGTAATGTAGACAAGGGAAACACATTCACCAAGTCTAAATATATATTATTGCACTAAGCTCATGACACCGAAGCCTTAACGTACTTCAATCAATAGATTGGAATGCCCCACAAAAGTAATATAGGATGCTTGCCAACACCCGGACACCTCTAAATGTTAAATGCACCTGATCAAACTAGTGACCCAAGGAAAGGTGGGGATTGTCAGTCCCGATAGATCTATCCATAACACTAGCGCTCACTATAATAGCAATTGACGGTTCATGATAAATAGGGACTTCACGGCAATAAGGTAACTTAGGCATTAATAATCAGGCAGTAATCTGGATAGCATACACTTTGAAAAACACTTGTGTCCAATAGTAAAACAAGCAATGTAATTCACCCCGTAGATTTTGTAAAACAATTGTAGAAAAAGGGGGCTATGAACTCACAAAGTATTGAAAGGTAATTGTACTGTAGTAAAATATACAAGTTTGTAAACGAGCATGTATTCCCCTCGCGGGTTTATAAAACATTGAAAAGATTGAAATGCGAGACTATGAACTCACAAAGTATTGAAAGGTAATTGTACTGTAGTAAAATATACAAGTTTGTAAACGAGCATGTATTCCCCTCGCGGGTTTATAAAACATTGAAAAGATTGAAATGCGAGACTATGAACTCACAAAGTATTGAAAGGTAATTGTATTGTAGTAAAATATACAAGTTTGTAAACGAGCATGTATTCTCCCCCAAAACAGTTTAAAACAAGTAAAATAGGGGCTATGAAACTCACCTTGAGTGAATGAGTGATCGAGGTATAACAGAAAATGCGTCGCGATAAAGACGCAAAGCAACCTAATTAAATATAGGTCGCATAAGTACTAAACACTTTGATTATTTATAGGTCGTATAGCTCATCATACTATCGTTCGGGGCATAGTCATACTTAAGAGGTCTGTGTATGTAGTAACGGTAGAGAGGAGCTAGGACACTTTAAATCGTAAATCCAACAACTCGTCGATACGCCACCCCGAAGAGGCCTCATTATGAAACTCCCTAGTAATATAGTACTTTGATTAATACCACATATAGGTCTATATAGTTCAATCACCATCTAATTGTGTTTGTGAAATAATGATTAAATCCCATTTGACAAATAAATGCCATGTTTAAAGTGTCTCGGTAATAATCGTTAAATAGTTCAATCGCCTTTGGTATAGAATAACATTTATAAAGTTTTAAAACAAGTATAAATATTTTTATTTAAGTGATTCCAAAAATGTTTCCAAAAATTTATAAACAAATACGAACCAACACTATTCATCGTCAGGAATAGGTGTCAGTTTCCAAAATATAGCATCCGAAAATTATGGAAGAAACGGCAGGTTAATGTAAAATGCTGTTCCGAACAACTTGAGTTTTACATTTTCGACTCAATCAACCCGAAGGCCCTCGAAAATGAGCTTCAGCAGCTGCTGAAGCGTGCACAGTTTTTCAGCTTATATATATAATGTTCGATAACTTTGAAACGTCGTATCTTACTCGTTTTAACTCGTTTTAGTGATTCATACTTTCGAGTACTTCTCGGAATTAAAAGTTTTATAATTATTTTTCCATAATAATGTAATCTATTGTGAACAGTAAATTTTATAAAATTAGTTTTATAAAAGTTTAATTAACGTATAAGTAAACTATGTATCTTCTTCGTTATAAATCCGTTTTTCGAGTTTCTTATCTTTTTGGAATCGTCATGATGTGTAGAATTTTATAAAAATATAAAATAAAATGTATTAACACAATTTTAGGACAAAACTTGGTGTGACTTGATAACTCACATTTCATGTTAAAATCCTAAATGGTGATTTAGTTATATAGAACATGTAAACACATAAAAATGAATAAAGTAAAGACATGAAAGGTTTTTAGATAACCTTAATGAGATGTAGTGTGATGAACCAAAGTATCTAAACCCCTTGTTTAGATATAAAACCAAAGCTTGAAATTATGAAAATCCTAGATTAGGTTATAAACCTTAATCTTACTTTCTTTGCTTCAATACTTGCAAATGGTTAACCAAGGCTTGGCACACCTTAGAATATCTTAGAAGATGTTGTAATGGCTTTAATATGTTGAAGAAAATTTGTATGATTATGTAAATGGGCTTGTTTGCCGTAGCTTAAGGAGTGAAAGAATGATGAGTTTTTGTGAAAATTTTTACTAAGTGTTTATTACTTGAATCACTATTATACATGTATATATAGGATAAGTATTTGTCAAAAATTGTCTCAGAAGGGTCAAATTGTCAAATGGGGAAATTCGGTCCATAGGGGTGAAATTGGAGGTTTTTATGGATTCTTCTTTCCCTTGTCTGAGTCAAAGTAACAAGGTATGGCTAGGTATTAATGAGCAAGTGAAGTACATTGACCAAATGGAAGAGTTTTCTTATTTTTCTTGTATATATTGCAAAAATTTCGGCATACATATGATATATATGATATATTTTGTAACTTTTATGTATTGGGTATAAATGTGGGTATTTGTTGAAGCGTAGAAAAGTTTTGGTGGTTCCGGGAGTGCCTAAACGCAATTTATCGCGAAACGAAATCAATTTACGTAACCAATAAAAATAAAATAAACAAAGTTAATAGTTATACTCAAAATAATTACTTAACCTTTGCTTGATGTAAACATTTAATTAGTTGTGTGTCCGTTATTTAAGCTAAACTATAATTTTTAACATCATACGCGATTTAACTATTAAAATAAAAGTAAACGCGTATGGGGGCGATAAAGAAAATAATAATTAGTAAAATAGATGACGTCGTAAATGACCTGAAAATTCGGAATGTTACACTATCGTGTAGTATAAAGAGAGAAATAACAAGGCAAAAAGGGTTGTAAATCCAACATTCTCACTTTGATGTCAAGAAGGTAAGGTGCTACTCCCAAGACTCAATGAAACACCGCCGCCATTAAAGCAACTGCTTGACTATAAGGACACTACAACATCAAGGTTTAAAGATCAGATCATAGTATACAACAGTATGTTTTGTTTCACTTCATTTGGAGCGAAAATAGATCATTCGATTAATACGGGGAGAGGACCATATACATTTAGAATAAACGGCCAGAATTATCATCGAATGGGTTCACTACTTCCGGCAGAAGGAGTTCAGCCTAGGTATGCTCAACTCTATTTTTTTGACACGAGAAATGAAATTAGGAATCAGATGTCTGCTTTTGTGGATAACGAATCATGCGAAAAAGTCGACGAAAACATAATGGCAAACCTCACTCAAATGTTGGATCACTAAAACCCAATAGTCAAGTCATTCCGGATGGCAAAAGAATGGTGTCATTCAAATCCTTCAAAAGACTTTGGGATGAGGTTACTAAGCGAGAGAAAAACAACTAGACAATACAACGCACCTACTATCTTCGAATTCGCAGCGCTGATCATAAATGATTTTGGTGATGGGGAACTGATGTGTCGTTGTGTAGGTGTTATTTATGTATCAAGTTTTACTATTTATTTTATGCCGACTATACCTAAAAACAACACTTTAACGGGCAGTATATCCAGTCAGATGGATAGTCGTGGTAAGTAGGAGGTTGTCGATCAACTAGAGCGAGAGCGTTAATATCTAATCTATCAGTATTTTAGTTATCTAAGTTAAACCAACGAACAACTTTAAGGAGTGTGTTCTAAGACACGAGGTCACACGGGTAGAATTCACGGCACAGACGTGTTGCGGAGATGACCTAGCGCACTCCTATCTCTTTATTAGTTCTACTTCTAAACCTCTAGGGTAACTATGATGACAATAAAACCTACACAAGGAGCATCTTATAGACACTGAATCTTACATACATATCTTCTTCGGAGTGACAAGAGTCCTAGAAATGACTAAGGATCAACTACAACTTGGTCTATCAACCATATTTAGTCCAATTAAAACGCAAGTTTATTTAGTAGTGCAATGATTACTTCACATTCATAGCACACAACTATACGCGTACTTCTCTCTTTCCTCAGTATTTAAATCGGTACTTCTCTAAAACCTAGATACGCTAATTCTGTCATAATTAAACGCATCCGCATAAAGCATCCTATTTATTGATTATAATCTATCTTAGGGATTAAAGCAATGGTGATCTTGTTAAACCCTAGCTCATAGAGACTTTACTAACTTACTGCTTACGGTATTTTATATAAGTGGTAGTTCACTATCCAAACCAAGCCAAGGGAATCGGAACGTTATTTGTTAGAATCATTCTAGGTCACCTGCTAGTCTAATGATCTTAGACTCTACTTCTTACAATTACGCGTAACAGTAGCATAACTATCTGATATCTAGTTAAGCTACAGGCGATATCCTTAGACACGGATTTAGCAGGACTTTATTTGTGATCTTAATTCCACCTATATAAATTACTATGCGAGAACTATCTGATATCTAGTTAAGCTACAGGCGATATCCTTAGATACGGATTGAACGCATATTAAAGCACATAAACGAGTATCATGTGATAAACATAATCAATAACCAACGATAAATTAAGCGATCGAGATAAACAAACCAAACATTGAAATCTTCATAAATATGGCTAATACCTAAAGGTATCAGCCAATAACCATTGTGATGAATACAAACATAATAATCGAATCAAACAAGGTAAACTAACCGAGTTAAACGAATGATACCAAAGATTGAATGATTATCAAGAGTATATGAATTACAAGGGTTTCCCTATGGATTGAAGCATGTTGCTGCACCTTCTTGGCTTCTTTTGTCTTCTGAAAATCGACCTTGGTGGTTAAAAGCACACCTAAAATGAGTTTAGGATTTTGTATTTATAGAGTCTAGAAACAGGTCGATACGGCGTATTAAAAGGCTTCGATACGGCATATTGAGGGTTTCTTGGAGTAGGGACCACGTTTGATAGATCTCCTTTCTCAGACGGGTTTCTCTTCCTTAATTTCCATGTAGCTTGATATTCACGACTCTATTGGTCTCTTGCTGTCATCGGCTTATTGGAGTTCCTTTTCTTTTCACTTCGTGGTCTCTCTCTTGAGTCTGAAGGTGTCTGCTAGGCTCACTAGACTTAACGCACTCTCTACTCTCCTCATGAGAGTGATGATATACGGCGTATTGGTTGTCAAAACATTAATCTTCAAATATCTTCGTTTAAGCTCCAGAATTCGTGCCGTTTAGTTAACTTTCACCAAGTCTCCTTTTAGCTTCTACCTCTCTCCTTGATCAATTCTACCAATATTCACCTCTCATGTTCTATAAAGTCTTAACACTAAAGCATCTTGCTATAATTTTACAAAATAGGTTAATTGCGTGGGATAAATGAGGCTATAATCTCTAAAAGCTATGAGACATCCCCTCTCATTTTATTTCTTTGTCTTATATCTTTCTATTTCTTATTTTTTTTATTTGATGTCATCAAATATCCTCTCACTTGAATCCTACTTATCCTCAAGTAGCCTTTAGAAGTTTATGAAAATGTATCCCTAAGGATTTTTCCGTTTAAGCATTTATTTGATCTATTACAAGTACACAACCAAACACCTCACAAAATAGGAAGATGAAAACACTCAAATCACTCAACTAATCTATGTGGTAACATGTAACTAATTCGCTTAATTGCTCGGTCGTGACGAGTATTCTATCATAGGCTTGGCAAGGATACACATCTCCACAACTAGAGCTAAGGAGTAACAAGTTTATAAAGGTAAAATGGGTTTTTATAATAAGGCTTAGGGTTGATCATTCTATATATTTCACCAAAAGTAACACACCAATAAGGCATCTGAAGCACACATACATGGCCGTAATGACGAAATAGACATGTGTGTTCGATCACATCCTCATTCGAGTTTAACCAAGGGTTAGGATAAAGAATGATATAGGGTAGGGATCTTTTAACTTTCACCAATAGTAATAAACCAACAAGGCAGCTGAGACATGCATACATGGCCGTAACGACGGAATAGACATGCATGCTCGATCACATCCTCATTCGCGTAAAACCCATGGTTAATGATTAGAAAAGAGAAATAAATTGTTGTTAAATAAAAATTACGAAGCAAATAGACTAGGTCCAAGATATAAGTTGCTAGATACTTTTTCCCAACCGTTACCATGAAAAAGACATAACTATTTACAAACGTCTTGATCATAGATAAAAACCAACAACTTGAATTTGCGTTCCCGTAACGGTCAACTTCCTAATCATCCCATACTTTACATACTTTTACAAGGCAAGTTGCGATATCTACCACTTTATAAAAAACTTTACATCGTTGACTTATAAGACGTATCAACGAATAATCGATCCTTCATATAATTCCTTCGGTATAAGCTTTTGCGAAACGATTATCTTCAAACTTTCCTTCTCTTTTTGTTGCGATTTTCTAATTTTTTCGATTTTTTTGTTCTTTTTTTGTTTTTCATATACTAACTACGAAACTCGATGTAATTTCACCATCTTCACGATCATAATAACTCTGGATAATTCCTTCGGTAATTCTTCATTCTTCGGATGTACCAATAATTGCGTTGGTAGTAAAAATACATGAGTTTTGACTACTTTATACATTCCCATTTGCAATGTGCAAATTTCTTCCCAACCGTACCAAAGATAGAAAATTGACACAAGACTCGGAAAATACATACTTTACACTTTAAGCAACTAGCAACTGATAAATGGACTTAATCTAACAGGGTAGGCTAAGGTGTAAAGGTGTAACGAAACAAATAGTTGGTGTAATTTCTAAAGGATTGGCTCTACAGGTTTTTCTAGGGGTATCTTACTCTTAAAATGAGAGTAAACAAAAGGTTTATACGGGGATTTAACTAACCAGTGTAGTTAGTTAATAAAACAACATGTATAGGCTTTTTGGGTGTAATCCTAAAAATTTACCAATTTAAACAAGTTACTCCATCTAAATCCATAGTACTCATTATTGTGGTCTCGAATAGATATACCAAGCCAAGTTCTAAAGTCTACAACATCACCGGCACACTCATATTTTTATGGAATTTGGCTAAACATTTGGAAACGGATAAGGCTAAATCCTCACAATATCTAATAAGGGTTATTGTGTGTGGGTTATGTAACAAGTAATTTCAGAAAAGTATGCTTGAATTTTTTTTAATTTGAGCATAATTTAAGCATTTTATATGAAAAATAGGACAAGTATGCATTCTAATTCCCATCCCCCCACTTGAATTATACAACGTCCTCGTTGTATAGATAAAACATTAAAAACGGGAATTAAAAAGAATTAGAATGAGAAACTCCCTAATATTTATGCTCAGGTGGAGATCTCTCCAAGTTGTGCACAGTTAATTGAGCAAGAATTGTGTTTGAACAGCCGTCTTGATGTTTTAAGACCTCCAACACTTCCAATATTTTCTAGATTGTAGATACTATCACCATCTTTGTTGATTTCTTTTATCGAGGTCCTGTGCAAAATATTAGGAAAAATTAGTGCAAAGTGAATGAAGTAGTGACATTTTTTGTTGTTAGGGGGGGGTGGGGGATGTTTGTTGTTGTGTATTGTTCGAGTGTCCACGACACAGACCAGGGTTCATGACAAATCTCACATCGGAAAAGATCGAATCTACGATGAAGCCGGGCCTACATATGACCCAATACTCCGTTTGTGAGGTTACAAGATCATGATACCTTCAGTAAAAATCATTTAGATAAGTATATGAAGTACACGAGATTGCCAAACCGATGAACAACACAATACGTTGTTGAGCTCTAATGCTGACTATACAGTAAATAGTAATATTATTCCGTATGATCAGTATGTGGAAGACAACGAAGATCATGTTGTTCAAAGAAATGTATCTTCTGTAGCGGAAATATGCATTGATTTCAAGTCCTCGATGAAATGCATGAACAGGAGAGTAAAAAGTAATTAGCAAATAAACCAGAACCAAGATAATTATGATCACAGAGACCTCTTGAACTTGCGAGATATAAGGAACTCGCGGGGAATATGAAAAAAACGGCAAAGTTGAAATAACTGATAAGAACTAAAAAATGATGAACAAATGAGAAGTAATTATCTCCCTCATAACTAAAATAGAAAACAAATAGAACTAAAGGCACAAAGATAAGTAAAATCGCGCACCACAGCCGCGGAGACAACCCCCACACCCACCAAATACACCACAACCCCAGACGAACACCACACCACCCAAAAAAAACAATCTGCGACCATCCACCCCACCCCCTCTTCCCCTCCATGCGCGACACCCCTTTCCCTCAAAAAAAATCGTCCACCAATCTCCTCATTCCACTTCACTCTCTCCACACACCCAACACAAACCAAATAAAAAAAAACTACTAGCTGCACTCCCAAAATAAAAACAAAAAAAAACCGCATAAATCGTACCCCCTATAGCCCCCCCAAGCAGAAAGCAACCAAAACAAAAAACAAAATCAAAAAATCTAACAAAAGTCCCTTAACCCCGCTTCACCCCCAAAAAAAAATAAAAACAAAACACATGCACAAACACCAGCCCGATCATCCCGATAGCCAAACAACCAGTGCAAATCGCTCCTCCCTAATTACCAACAGCCACCTACCACCTGGACCTCACCCACATCCCGCCCCTCTCCTCCCCCCCAAACAAAAAAAAATTCCGGCTCACCCACGAAACATCCATGAACCAGCATACTCCATCTCCCGCATACGCTCAATTCACTCGCCTCCACCTCACACAACCTCTTCCACGCACACCCGCGTCTCGAAGCCCCCAAAACGCAACCCAAAAACAAAACACACAACCATCACAGAACAAAAAGAACAACAACCCCTCGGCTTCCCAACAAAGTCTCCTCACTCCTCTCATCCTACACAAAAAAAAAAAAAACAAAAAACACAAAAACAAAAAAAAAAAAAACAAACCCACACCGACTGAAATAAACCTGGATCATGTCAACAATCACAGAACGAATTAGTAACAAAAAAACACAGCAATACGTGCCCCCCCCCACCCCTTCTTCTTCCTTCACCTCTCGCTGAACCAAATCCACAACACAAACCACACAAATCCCAGCTGCGCCTCACCTGGCACCACCCTCCGCACCCCACCCTGCAATACTATCCTACACACCTGAAACTCATCACTCAGGCAATCACTAATGCTGTCAAAACACAACACCGCCGCATTACCACCACCCCATCAAAGCTCCCATACACTCAACTAAATTACTACAAACACACACACATAAGCCAAAATAATAGGTGAAGATTTCTCAATCTCCACACAAATAAAATTCCCGATATAATATGAATAACTCAAACCAAAACGCGGACCAAGGTATACAATTCTAAATACTGGGGGGAAGTGTGAATTAGAAATAGCAATAACTTGACCTATTTCACTATAACTTGCTTAAATTTAGGCTCAAAAATACAAAAAAATACAAGCAAACATAAAGGCTTTCTTAAATTACTGTTTTTACATAACCCACACACAATAACCCATAATTAGATCTAGTGAGATATTTAGCCTTATCCATGTTCCAAAAGTTAAGCGCAAATACTCCATACATTATAGAAGTATCCGGTGAAGTTAAAGACTTTATCAACTTACTGCGCTTTGGATATAATCTCTATTCGATAACCACACAATAATGGAGAATATAATTGAATTATTAGATGGAGATAACACATGTTACATAGAGGTACAGTTTTTTAGGATTCACACCCAACAACAAGCCTATACATATGTATTTTATATAACTAACTACCAAACAGGTTATGTTAAACTCCCTTCACAAAAACATTTATTGGCGAGTTTTACCTCTCATAACAGATTAAGATACAAAGACAAAACACCTATCAACTAAAAAACCTTGTATACATCCAATCCATTAGAAATTAACAAAGACCAACTATTTTTTCGTATACACCTTTACACCTTAGCCTACCTGTTAGATTAAGCTCCACAAAATCAGTTGCATATTTGTCTTAAAAGTGTAAAGACAAGTATTATCATAGAGTCTTGAGCACTCAATTTCTATCTTTCGTACTGTAGCGGAATAAATTTGCACTATTGCAAAAGGGAATGTATAAGAGTAGTTCAAACTCATTTATTATTACAACCAACAAAGCACAAAATATATATGGAATCAAAGATATATAAGGATTCCGAAAAGAATAATAATTACCGAAACGGAATTAATCCAGATTTATTATGATCGTGAAACAATGGTGAAATAACCACCGAGTTCGAAGTTAAGTAAATGAAGAAAGACAAAAAAAAAAAGAACCAAAAAAGAACAAAAAAAGAATCAGAAAAAATTAGAAAATACCGCAACAAAAAAGATTAAGGAAAAGTATTCGAAATATTCTCAATCCGATTCGCAAAACACACTTATAATCCGAAGGAATTATATGAAGGCACTCAATTATTCGTTGATAACAGATCCATTATCAAGTCAAAAACACGATGTACAAAGATTTTTTTTAAATTTCTTAAACACTAACAAAGTGGTAGATATCACCACTTGCCTTGTAAAAAGTATGTAAAGTAATGGTATGTCATTAGGAAGTGTGATCCGTATCAGGGTAACGCCAATTATCAAAGTTGTTTGTTTCTTTTATCTACATGAATCAAGATGTACTTGTAAATAGATTGGTCTTATTCTCATGTATAATTGTCAGGAAAAAAGTCGATCATAGCAACATTATATCTTGGAACCCTAGACTATTTGAGCCATCAGTAATTTTTATATTTCTAGACAACGGAATTTCATTCTTGACTTTCCCTAATCATTAACATAGGGTTTTAACGCGAGATGAGAGGATGTGAACGTGCAGCATGCATGTCTATTTCCCTCGTTACGGCCAACAAGTAAGCAAGTCTCAGCTGCCTTGTTGTTTATTACTATTGTAAAAGTAAAATCAGACCCCTACCCTACTAACAATTCTTTATCCTAACCTTGGTTAAACTCGAAACGAGGATGTATCGACAACACACATTTCTATTTCGTCTTACAGCACAATGAGTATGCGTGTGTCTTCTATGATCCTACTGTTATGGATGTGTTAACTTTACTGGTGAAATATGTAGAGAAAGATCAATTCCCTAAGCCTTATTATAAAAACCCATTTTACACCTATATAAACAATGTTACTCAAGCCCATTAGCACTACGTTGTGGAGATGTGTAATCCTTGCCAAGGCCCAGAACTAGGAATACTCATCACGAACCGATATCGATTAAGCGAATTAGTTCATGTTACCAACCTAGATTAGTTGCAGTGATTTTGAGTGTTTTCACTCTTACAACACACTTTGTGAGGTGTTTGTTGTGTAACTTGAAATACAAGATCAAATAAATGCTTCAACAGAAAAATCCCTTACATGGATACATATTTATAATAAGTATAGGCCACTAAAAAAACAGAATTTAGGGAAGAAGTAAAAAACAAATGAAACAATAAAGGTAGAAGGATGAAAAGGATAAGAGCAACTAACTTACTAAAGGCTACGATGAGGGCAATACAGACTAGGAATTCAAAGTGGGATGGACATTTTGAAAGACATCAAATCACAGTCTATTTATAGCCTCCATTTATCACCACTCAATTCACCTATTTTGTATAATTATTGTGCAAAGAAATTGGTTACTTTAATCATTTGTAATTTGAGAATTGCAGTAATAGTAAGAGAACTTGTGAATAGTTAACTAAACCGGCACGCATTCTAGAGCTTAAACAAGATATTGAAGATTAATTTTTCTGAACAACCAAATACGCCGTATCCATCAAGGAAGATTTGGCGTACTCTGTGCCTACACTTCACCAAATGGACCACGTAAGTAAACAATGAATCCAATACGCCGTATCCAGGAAAACCAATACGCCGTATTCAAGCTTTATATGAATAAAATATTCTAGAATATATCAAACGTGGTCCCTACTTCAAGAAATCCCCAATACGATCATATCAAAGACACTCGATACGCCGTATCGACCTATTTCCAGACGCTATAAATAGAGTGGGGGGGATAAATCCCTAAACTCTTTTAGTGTTGTAGCTTATTTACCACCAAGGTAATTTTCAGAAGACAAAGAAGCCCAGAAGGTGCTGCAACATGCTTCACTCTCATACATGTAAGACCTCTTCAGATGAATTCCTGATACTCTTGATAATCATTACAATCTTCATGGTCTCATTTTCGTATTAATACACGGTTACGTATTGCCTTGTTTGAATTACGAATATATATACACGTTCTGTATTACATCACAATGTTTATTGGCTGATACCTTTAGGAATTAGCCACTAAGTTTATGTAAGACATTTACAATGATTTTAGATATTATTCTTTATCTCGCATCGCTTCTAATTTTGTCGTTGGTTATTGATTATGGTTTATCACCTGATACTCAGCGTTAATATGTGTTTTAATAACTCGTTACATATCTAAAACTAAGTGGCATATCACCAGTAGCTACCACACCTAGGACAAACAGATCAGGTGTGGCCCTCGGCACAAGTAATCATTATATAAGTGGAAAGTTAAGACTCACTCAAATAAAACCGGTGCTAAAATAGCCAGTGTCTTTCAAGGATCACATCGCGCTTAGCGTAGCTTACACGAGAAATAATACAGATAGATTGCCTGTACTTAGTTTAGTGATGATCAGTTATACTAGCAGGTGAGCCTAGAAGATTCTACACACAAATAACGTTTCCGAGATTCCTTGCGCTTGGTTTGATAGTGAACTACCACACTTATATTAGAACAATACCGGTCAAAAGGAGAGTAATTTAGTAATAAGTCTCTATGAGCTAAGAACTGGTTTTAACAGAGATCACACATTGCTTCAAATCCCATAAGAATAGATTAACAATCAATAAAAGTAGGATGCTTTAGTGCGAAAAGACGTTTATATAATACAGAATTTATGTGCGTACTTAAATTTGTGAAGAATGTACCAAAAAGATACACCACTAGAGAGGTTAGCTTAACACTAGAATGATATGGCCGCCTCCGAGAGATAAAGCAATCACATCACTAACAAATATAACTTCTGCGTTTTTTTAATTGGAATAATTTGGTTTACATGATGTTAACGTTTTTCCTTACTATAGCTTTGCCAACCGTACCTATATAGAAAGGCAACACTCATTATCTCTTTAGATATCATCTCAGAGCCTTATCAATACATATACAGACCCATCTCCGTCTCTATCCAAACCTATCAGGCTCACACAGCTGCGACACCACAAACTAATCTGGCTCCAAAACTATCTCACCCAAAGTACATTCTGCCACACACGCATTCCACTTACATCTCTAATCATGATCTCAGCGTACCATACTTTAGGTATTAACTTAGATAACTAAAATAAAAATACTGATATATTTAAGATATAACGCTCTCGCATCTTATTGATTCGACGCAACCCGTACTACCACGAAACTCCATCTGACTTTGTGATATACTGCCCGATAAAGGGTTTGTTTTTAGGTAGAAGTTCGGTCTCAAAAAAATAAATGTAAAACTGATACATCAACTAACACCTACACAACGACACATCGAGTTTCCCAATCACAAAAATCGATTTAGTGATCATCGCTGGACTTCGATCAAAGAGACTCATAGTCTAGGTGCGATGTAATGTCTAGTGTTTTCTCATTCCTCTCGCTATAGGTCACCTCATCCCAAAGTCCTTTTGAAATGATTGAATGACACCATTTCTATTGCCAGTCTGGAATTACTTGACTATTGGCTTTTAGTGACCAACATTTGAGTTAGGTTTGCCATTATGTTTTTGTCGCCTTTTTCGCATGATTTCGTTTATCCAGCCAAACGCGCGAACATCTGATTACTAAATTCATTTCCGATGTCAAAAAAATAGAGTTGTAGCATTTACCTATGCTGAGCTCCTTCATCCTGGGAAAGTAGTAACCCATTCGATGATAATTCTGGCCGTTATTCTAAATGTATATCGTCGCTCTTCGGCTCTTTAATCGAATGATCTATTTTCGCTAATGTTCCAAATGTAAGTGAAACCAAACATACTGTCGTTATACAAATATCTGTATCTTTAACCTTGGATGTTTGTAGTGTGTCCATGTATCAAGCCAGTTGTTTTAATGGTCGCGATGTATTCCATTGATCTTGGGAAGTAGCACCTAACCCTATCATTTGACATCAAAGTGAGAATGCGTTGGATGTACAACCCGTTTTGCCTTGTTAATTTCTCTCATTATACTACACGAAATGGTAACATTTTCCGAATTTTCAGGTCATAGCCGACGTCATCCTAGTTTTACGTTAATTATTTATATGTCTTTTCTCGTGACGCGTTTACTTTTATTTTTCTAGATATAATCGCGTAAGTTAAAAATTAGAAAGTTTTAGCCTAAAACGTGACCACCAAACAAAAAATGTTTACAATCAATCAATTTGTTAAGTAATTATTTTGAGTATAATTATTTAACTGTATTATTTTCTATTTTTTATTGGTTTACTTAAATTGATTTCGTTTCGACGATAAAATTACGTTTTTAGGCACGCCCTGAACCACCAAAAACTTTACCTACGCTATCAACAAATACCCACTTTTAAACCCAATACAATTAAAGATACAAAATATATCATCTATATATCATTTGATGCCTAAATGTTAAGCGTCATATATACAATAAATTAGAGTAAAACCTTCCATTTGGTCAATGTACTTCACTTGCTCATTAATACCTAGCCATACCTTGTTACTTTGACTTAAGACTAGTAAAGCTAGTAATCCCCCCTAAAACCCTCCCAATTGTCCCCGTTGAACCATATTTTCCCCCTTTGACAGCATTGACCCTGTCTTGAGAAATTTTTGACAAATACGTTTCCGTATATATACATGTATAACTAGTGAGTTCAAGTATAAACCACTTAGTAATATTTTCACCAAATAACTCCTCTCGTTATCACTTATCCTTAAGCGTCACGCAAACACCGACACCTTTACATAAACCATAACAAATATTTACTTCAACATATTCAAGCCATATACATCAACAATTCTAAGATAAACTAAGGTTTTTGCAAGCCATAGTTAAACCAATTGGTGCAATTATGAATCAAAGAAAGTAAGATTAAGGTTTAATAACGCTAATTCTATGATTTCATAATTTTCAAGCTTTGGATTTATAGCTAAACAAGGTTTTTAGATACTTTATGGTCATCACACTAACATCTCATTTAAGGTTAAACTACCTTCTCGCTGCGCGGATATCTCATCCCGAGCAAATCACTGACTATCGACAACAAGACTTAACAGTCACATCACTACTTATCACTTACTGAATATTCAACTTATTCTCACACACCATGGACTATCTCAAATAACCATGTCACTACACACACCACATCTTTACGGGGATTCTTATATACTCACACCTTAGAGATCAGCGCATAATGGACGTTGAATCAAAAGTCACAACAAAAACCAAGTTTCTTGTCAAAATTCGTGTAAAATAACATATTATTTATTTTTTATAAAATTCTACATAACATCATGACGATTTCCAAAAAGATAAGAAACTCGTAACAAAAATAAAATAAACGATTTAAACGAAGAAGATACATATTTACTAGTTATAACGTTAATTAAACTTTCTATAAAACATAATTTTATAAAAGTTTACTGTTCACAATAATCAATTTTATGGAAAATAATTATAAAACTTTTAATTACGAAGACGTACACGAAAGAATCACTAAATAAACGAAAGTTAAAACGAGTAAGATAACTACGTTTCAAAGTTATCGAACAATTATATATATAAGCTTGAAAAACTGTGCACGGCTTCAGCAGCTGCTGAAGCTCATTTTCGAGGGCCTCGGTCTGTGATTGAAGTCGGTGAAATGTAAAACTTACAAAGTTTGTTCGGGAACAGCTATTTTCATAAACCTGTGCCGAATTTCATAATTTTTCGTGAGATCTGTAAATTTTATGTAAGACTAGACACTAGTTTCCTGAGTATGAATAGTGTTTGTTGTTTCCGTTTTTTTGTATAAAATTTTTATATAGCCGAAAGCATTTGGAATCACATAAATAGAAATATATACTTGTTTTAAACGTTTATAAAATGTTATTTTACAAAGGCGATTTGTAACTATTTAACGATTATACGAGCATTAATACATGGCCATTTATTTGTCAAAATGGGAATTAATCATTATTTCACAAACAACAATTAGATGGTGATTGAGACTATATAGACCTATATAGTAGTATTAGTTTTAATCAAGGAGCACTATCTTTACTCAATGGAGTTATCATAATTAAAGCCCCTTCACTAGGTGCGTTATATCCTTAGACAAGATTGCGTAGAACAGTGTCACGAAGGAATTGGCCTCATGACTAGAGCGCTCGACATCACAACAACCCGCCTTAGTGATCCCAACACGTCCTGTCGCACACCAAGAAACACTGCGGCTTTACTCTGCTCTGTATAATTCACCTCGTACCTACTTCTGTCACAATATATGAACCCCAATGCGATCACACTGACCAACTCGTATCTCCAGTATACGCGTAGACACTACACAAGATCACCACATCGCGACAAATATCTCACAACACATAGTCGCACAACAACATAGTGTACCACTACGACACACATGCTGTCAACCACAGCGAACTATCTTAATCTAAAGCATTAGGTTTGCTTTGCTTCTTTATCCTCCGAGCATTTCACGTCTAGTCTGTATAATAAAGTCCCTTAAACGACCGATCACTCAATGATCTCTCAGGCGTATATAATGGAGTACCAGACATTTACCGACATGACGGACCTCTTAGTATATGTTCTCTCTCCCCTCTCTGTCTTTTACAACCGCTCTACCTCCCGCGCGGAGAGCATTCCACAAAAACATGCTTCGACCATATTATACTCCTGCACAACAATCTCAGACTTATAGAGAGATAGTTGGTTCTCACACATTATTTCACACACCCAGATACTAAAATTTCGCGAGTTAAGCTACAAACTCAAACACATTTGTGGCTCTTAGCTGTATTTCCTTCTATACCACTTAATGACCATTATAGAGAAGAGAACTTCTCTTCTCACTGGGATAGATAGTCTATACACAGGGGCAAGCCGATCAGGGGTTTGGATGCGTTGTGACACCACACGAAGCGCATCGTGAAGTCGAGATTTTATTATATCAAAACACGTAAGTAGAGAGGTATTTACTGACTACAGCGCTAGCTCTAATGTCTCACATATATCATACACAACACTCTTACTGCCAACACACACAGGGAGCAGTTTCACTGTTCACTAACAGGATCATATCTTGTATAGGGGTCACACATAGCTCTATTGCGCTGGAGATGCACTAGGATAGTTATATAGTTGTAATTAAAACACTACACTCGGTGCGTAGCTCGGAGAATATCATAACAACCTGAGTGACGATTTCTTTATAGCTATTCAGAGAGCATGTTACTTCTCTTACACTCTATTACTATGATATATTAATCAATTTATTCTCGATCTCAGTGATAAGCGCTTGAGAGCAAGTATAAATTCATCTTCAGGTAAGGATAGAGTAAATTCTCTTCTTGGAGGCATCTGTCCCTAGGCTTAATCTAGCAACTGTTTTACAAAATCTCACACAATAATGCGGAGTTTATTTCCTATTTATGCTGTTTGTGTATCTCCTATCTATAATATCACATTATTCATATAACGTACAATACGACTCTAGTGACATCTTATCTCGATTCTAGCTTGAGTGCTAGGTATGAGCTTTAGTGCTCAGCTACTTAATGGGGGTTTTGCACTAGAGGGTGGGGGGGGGTAGCGAGGTGGAGAGGAGTGCACATTACAGAACGCTTACTATTATACACACACTTATGATTAGCCGGTAGCATACTATTTGTCGCGTAAGTATCTTGTGGCAAATGGACCACTCTAGCATTACAATTCAGGCACTGTCAACGAAAGTAGGAATTTTTATCGTATAACAGACATTAGTATGATGCTAGAATCATATGTCGAATCGAGGTCTTTCTATGAAGTGTTCAGATGGGTCTAATGATAGTCGCTAATTAGGCTACACTCAACTATCTTTTTCATTGGGTCTCTTATGTTGTTAATAGACGTGTGAGCGAGGGATAGTAAGGTCCAGTTATGAGAGTAGTCAGATAGAATGAGGGTTATTTTTAATGGCATGTTATTCGGTATTACACTACTACATACACAATTATCACATTTGATTAAGTTAGTGAGGGGAGAACTTATAGCAACAGATTATAGTAGCACACTGTCTCTAGACAACTTGAATCGACTATATTCCTGACTGTTCTCTTTGGACGACATTAGCGGGACAGATGTATAATGAGGGCGTGTACAGTTGCAGAGGATATTACATCAGATTGTACTTAGTGATTGACACTTTGTTGAAATGGTGTTGAGGATCACACAGTAGTGTAATACACGCACAATGGCTTATTTGCGATGCACACATGATATATACTATTAATAGCTGGATATATGTTATGGTGTGTGTGAGAGTCTAGTAGGCTCATATACTATTATATAAGACAGTTGCACACAACACAGAGCAGAGAGCTATATATTCGTGTTATCATTGGGAGCTATATAGGTTGGACGGCAGTTAGTATGTATATACTGAGTAGGTCGACTGGTACATGGTTTTGATTTGAGTAGTTTCATGATACGACTTTCATCAGTTATGCGTTATTTCACTGAGATTTGTTGATGGGGACGGGAGTGTGTGTAGATAGGACATACATTCTATACATAGGTGGATTGTATAGTATAGTGGAGAGTGATTCTCGGGGACACAGACGAATTAGGTGTTCTGCTGTAGTAGACATAGTAGGCTTGATTTATATTTTTGTGTAACATATTATAGACCTCTCATAGGTAAATGAGCAATTCACTTTGGGTATATTGTATACAAAGAGATTAATGAGAGTGTCATTTAGCAAGGTTCCGATAGACATGATGAGAGGGAGAATTGCCGGTCAGGATGGGCAATGTAGAGTATGAGTGCGAGATTGTTAGTATATGACACGTGGGGGACTCAACATGTGGGAGTTAATGGGGGCACGGTTGGGGTGGTCTTGGGAGGTTGCTCTAGTGCGTGGATGAGATGTATATGGAGGAGTGTCTACGGATGCGGAGGTGGTGTTTGGGAGACACACACTTGTTGTAGGAGTTAGGGATAAGTGTCTTGTAGGATTGTGGAAGTATCAGTGAGAGTCTATACAGGGTTAATTGGAATTTTATTTGTTATTTGTAGTGAGACTTTTAAATAGGAGGGAGAGTAGGTAGGTGAGGTGTTATATAGTGTTGATGTTTGTGTCTAGAGTTCAGTTATAATCTAAGTATCGCTATTTTTGAGAGGGGATACACGGATAGCGGGAGTGTGTGAGTGAAAATGTTTTTTCTAATACTTTATTAAAGAAACTGTGGTAACTCTACATTTTACTAAATTGAAAAGGTGACATTTACACTAAAACGCCTCTTTCAAGTCGTTTTATCCTTCCCCGTGTCTTGTGTTATGTGTGCCCTGAAGTAGCACGCCCAATATACCTTCCGTCTTGCGTTTGTCTTAGTTTTTATGGGGGTGTTCAGATGGTATCCAAGCTGAAGGCTCACTAGTAGACTATAGTAGTTTATCTCAAAACCTAACTATGACCATGTTTCAAAATCTTGAGTCTTTCCTTGTTTTATCCGATGTCGCGGCAAGAGCAGTCTGCTTGCTCTCAGGTAATCTTTATATGCTCTCTTCTTGCATCCAACTACTATTGACAATGATGAATGGTATTTAAATACTAGGACTAAATTATATGTCCGTTCTCTTAATGTCTATCAGATGAACGTCTTTCTATTTACATGATATCGGTCATATATATAATAGTTGACCACTTCGGATTATTGGTACTTCCTGAATTCAACTCATTTTGCGTTCCTTGGAGCACCAATACTGAATATTATATGGAAATACTCCATATATCTATGAGCGACTTTCTTATATTTTCCTCTTAACACGATACCATCATTCATTATGCCTATGAGGCTTTTCAATTTCGCCAATGTTAACTTTAAATCTCTTATTATAGTTATAACAAGTCACTCTCTCAAATCTCCATGAAAAACATAACACAATTTTGTACATAAATGATCATTGCATCGTTAGTCCTCAAATATACATAAACTTTGATCACACTAATAATAATTCAGGTGAAGAACCAATGCCTCATGCTGAGGAGTAGTCATCTTAAACTTCTTATCAAGAAACATCTTTTAATTAGATCAAGTTTTTGTTACGTATTCCATAAGACTCGTTTACTTTAGGTGAAATATGAATTAGTAACCATAACAACATCTGCAGTAATCCTTTACTCCACCGTTACTATAAATGAGCCGACGTCATCTATACCAAAAGCCACGAATGTGCCAAGACTACATCGCTTATTTCGCGCCTTAGGGAATACAATTCGAGATATCAAATTTTCTCGCCATTAGGTGTAGGGAAATTACCTGAAATCACCTATTCAACGTTGACGACAATACACTAGGTATTGTGTAATGCCAACATAATATTAAATGCCGTACCCCTAGAGAGGAAAATGATATATACTGACAAGTTAGAGCTGAAGGGAACAAATAAGCCCACTAGAGCACGAGCCATGGTCGCAACAAATAAATTTACAACCAACAACACAAATCTTGAAACGCCCAAAGTTAAATCAATTTAGAGAGAGGAAATTCAAACGATTACCAAGACGTTGGGTATCGAAAATTATCGAAAGGCATAAATAAAGACATAACAAAAAGATTTTATTGCCCTATAACTTAGAAATAAGAGTTACATAATAACATAAAGGAAAATAGCAAGTTTAATTACATACCCTCCCCTAACCATGAGAATCTAGTCCATCAAGCAAGAGTATCCACGTCCATAGCAAGAATAATGACCGCAACAAGAACCGCATTAAACCATTGCCAAATACTGTAATTACCTTCTATCGTATAGGAAAGTAAGGCAAGATAAATGCCCGAGTGCTAGTCGCGGTCCCGCCATCTCGCCAGGAGATCGTGATGAAGTGCATACATTTTTGTAGGAATGGGATAAATGAAAATGAAACGTGAAAGATTAAGAGTATGGAGTGAAAATGGAGGAGAAAATTTTGTATACGAAAAAGCGATTGAAAAGTAACCGTTGGGGGTTACTGTTCACCCGTACCGTAGTGGGGCACTGTTATGAAAGAAATAAAGAATAAATTTTTTCTTTAAAAAATAAAAATAAAATGTAGCTACACCTCTTCATCAACATTATTCGGAAGAAATATCCGCCTCTTTTTAACCGAACCAGTACTTCCTCAATAGCCTGGGCAACTTTAGCCTTGAGGACAAGGCTCTTTCTAACCGGAGGATACAGTTAGACATTCCGAATTTTCATTCATTTAAGCGACGTCATCAATTTTACTATATTTAATTATTATTTCTTATCTCTAGACGCGTTTACTATTTATTTTTTAATAGTTTAAATCGAGTAAGTTAAAAAATTTATACAGTTTTAGCATAACGGACACCAAACAAATAAATTTTACATACAACAAAGTGTTAAAAGTAATGTAATTCTTGAGTATAAATTATTAACTTGTTTATTATTAAATTTTTATTGGATTTACGTTAAATTTGATTATCGAATTCGCGATAAAAATACGTTTAAGTCAACGTCCCGGAACCACCGAAAACTTATTCTACGGCTAACAACAAATAGGGTCTGCACAATTATACCAATACATAAAAGTTACAAAATATATCATATAATATAGCATGTGTACGGCCTAAAATGTTGTTGCAATATATACAAGAAAGATATTAAGAAAACTCTTCATTTGGTCATGTACTATCACGCTTGCTCATATAATACATAGCCATAACCTTGTTACTATGACTCAAGACAAGAAAAGCAAGAATCCCTAAAACCCTCCTAATGTCCCCATGACCGAATTTCCCCCTTTAAGAACCATGGGACCCTTCTTGTGGAAAATTTTGACAAATACTGTATCCAATATATATAAATTTATTATTTTTTTAAGTTTATAAATACTAGTGTATTCAATCATAAACCACATTAGTAAAAAATTTTCGAACAAAACTACCTCTCTTTATTATCTCCTTAAGCTCACGGCAAACAAACCCCCTTTTACATAATCCATACGAATATTTTTTCTTCAACATATCTAGGCCATTCACACATCATTGTCTAATATATACTAATTTGTTATTGCAAGCCTTTGGTCACCATGTTATCAACTATGACGTCAAATAAAGTAGAATTAATGTTTATAACCTAATCTATGGATTTCATTCATAATTTCAAGCTTTGGTTTTAATTAAACAATGGGTTTAGATACTTGGTGAATCATCACACTACATCTCATTAAGGGTTATCTTAAAAACCTTTCCAAGTCTGTACTTTATTCATTATTCTTGTGTTTACATGTTCTATATACTAAATCACCACTTCGGATTTTTAACAGTTAAATGGATTTATCAAAGTCACAACCAAATTCTGTCCAAAAATTCGTGTAAAAAAACATATATATTTTATATTTTAAATAACAATACCCTACACAACAAGACGATTTCCAAAAAGATAAGAAACTCAAAAAACGGATTTATAACGAAAGAAGATACATATTTACTAGTTATAAAACGTTAATTAAAGCTTTTATAAAACTAATTTTATAAAAGTTTACTGTTCACAACAGATACATTTTTTGGAAAATAATTATAAAAACTTTAATAACGAAGACGTTCTCTCGAAGAATCAACATCTAAAAAACGAAGTTTTAAGAACGTAGTAAGATAACTGACGTTTTCATTCATAAGTTATCGAACATATTTAATAAGCTGAAAAACTGTGCACGCTTCAGTCAGCTGCTGAAGCATCATTGTTCGATGTCCTTCGGGTCTGAATGAGTCGACATGTAAAAGGGACTACAAAGTTGTTTCTGGTACAACATTTTAACATAAACCTTCCGATTTTCATAATTTTCCGGATGAATAATTTTTGTAAACTAGACATATTAATTCCTGAGATGAATAGTTGTTGGTCTTCGATTTTTTTTATAAAAATTATGCGAAACATTTTGGAATCACGTTAAGATAATATAATACATGTTTTACAAACAATATAAATGTTAATTATATTTACAAATGGCGATTGAACTATTTTAAGCTATTATACGAGCTTTTAATACATGGCATTTATTTCACAGGGATTTAAACTTTATTTCACAAACACAAATAGATTTGATTAGAGAGCTATAAAGACCTATATGTAGTATTAGTTAATTCAAAGTTACTATATTACAAGGGAGGTTGTCATAAATGAGGGGTGCCATTCTTCGGGGTGCGTGAACAGACGAGTTGTTGGATTTACACGATGTTTAAAGTGTCCTAGCACCTCATAGACTGTCACCATACACGACCAACTTAAAATATTAAGAGCCCGAACGATTAGGTTATGAATGAGAACTATAGCGACCTATACGATTAATCAAAGTGTTTAGTACTTATGCGACCTATATTTAATTAGGATTGTCTTTGCTGTCTTTATCGCGACGCATTATCTGTTTAAACCTCGATCACTCATTCACTTAAGGTAGTTTTTCATAGGCCCCTAGTATTTTAGCATGTTTAAAACTGTTTTGGAGGATAATACATGCTCGTATTTACAAACTTGTATAAATTGTATATGACAATACAATTACCTTTCAACTACTTTTGAGTGAGTTCAATAGTCTCGCATTTTAAATCTTTATCAATGTTTTTTATGAAACCCGGATGGTGAATACATCCTCGTTTGACAAACATTGTATATTTTAACTACAGTACAATTACCTTTCAATACTTATAGTTGATCATAGTCTCATGCTCTGCATTCAATCTTTTCATGTTTTATAATAAACCCGGCGAGGTGGAAATACCATTCTCTTTACAAACATGTATTTTTTGTTTTATTTATTACAGTACAATTTATCCTTCTTCTCAATACTTTTGAGTTCACTAGCCCCCTTTTTCTGACAACTTTTTTACAAAATCTACGGGGTGAATTACATTGCTTTCTTTGTTACAAATGGAAACAAGTTTTTTTTCAAAGTGAATGCTATCACATAGATAACTGCCTGATTTTAATGCCTTAAGATTACCTTAATGCCCGTTGAAGTCCCTATTTATCATGAACGCGTCCAATTAGCTATTATAGTTGAGCGCCTAGTGTTATGGATAGATCTAATCGGGAATAGACATCCCCACTTTCCTGTCTGGTTCTCTAGTTTGAACAGGTGCATTTAACATTTAGAAGGTGTCCGGGTTGTTGTCAAAGCATCCTAAATTACTATTTTGTGGGGTCATTCCAATCTATTGATTAAGTACGTTGACGCTTCGGTGTCATGTGCTTTTAGTGCAATAATAATATATTTAGACTTGTGAAGTGTGTTTCCCTTGTCTACATAACTTGTTTTGGACTTCGGAATATGTACTAAGTCCACCATTTACTTCGATCTTGTTGGGTCCACTTTAATATACATCTTGATTTACTGAATCACTACTTTGGATATTCGGATGTGGATTTTCTAAATAACACTTTTAAATGTCTTGTAACTGCTACTTTTCTTCAGTGAAAATTATTTCTTAAACCAATTTCAATACTAACTTTTTACTTATACCTATTGACAATCACCACACATTAAATGTATGACGTGTTTTAAGCATGTATTTTATCAAGGTTACTATTTTGCTAGTTGAGCATTGGTGAGCATTCGAGTCGCGCGGGGCGGATATATAGTATATATATATACTATATAATATAATATATAATAATATAATATATAATATATATATATAATTAAATATATATATATTATATATAGAATTTGTAAGGCAAAATAACTTGAGTACTATTTGTACAAACGTTTTGACAATGTTTCTCATACATTTTATAAATGGAACCTGTTGTAACTCTGATATATTTACTAAAATTGAATTTGACATTTTATATAAAACGTCTCTTT
Source organism: Tanacetum coccineum (assembly GCA_026074375.1). Taxonomy (NCBI): domain Eukaryota; kingdom Viridiplantae; phylum Streptophyta; class Magnoliopsida; order Asterales; family Asteraceae; genus Tanacetum; species Tanacetum coccineum. Next base: position 28,690 of record BQNB010072340.1, read on the forward strand.
CGAGGATCGTTTTCCGTGACTTTGTTTTTTGTGGCCCCTGGAAGTAGCTACCCCATATTACCATTCCGCTGCTTTAGTCCCTGATTTTTTGGTGGGTGTACAGTATGGTAACAAGCGAAGATCATATGAGAAAAGTTCGTTCAAAACTAGACTATGACCAAGAATTTTCAAAATATAGATCTTTCCTTGTCTTAATTATCCGATGGTCCTCGCGCAGGCATTAGCCCTCGGTAAAACTTAAATGCTCTCTACGTTTGCATTTACCTACTACTAATACATGGATAAATGAGTATTTAATACTAGACTATGATTTCGTGTTCGTACGTTATTTCTATCAAATGACGTCCTTTCTATTTACAAGATAACTTCATAATAAGATAAAAATAATATACCACTTCGGATTAATTGCGGTACTTTCCTGAATTCTCATTTGCACTGAGCACCAATACTGATATTAAATGATAAATAGGCCATATATTAAATATCTACGTTTCTTTTTGTATTCTCTTATCACGATACCATCATTCCATTTATGCCATTAGAGGCTGTTTCATTTCGCCAATGTTACATAAATCTCTATTTTAGTTATACAATTCACTCTCTCAAATCGTCCATGAAAACATAACACTATATTTGACAAAATGAGCATTGTCATTCGTTAGTCCTCAAATATACATAACTTTATCACCTATTTATAAATACAGAAGAACCATGCCCAAATGGCTGAGAGTAGTCACTTAAAAACTCTTATCAAGAAACATCATTTAATAATAAAACTGCAAGTTTGTGTTGTAACGTATTCAAAGAACTACGTTACTTATAGAGGAAATATGAAATTACGGGTATAACGAGTAAAGCAACTAAGCATACCTTTACATCCACCTTACTATAAAGCCGACGTCAACTTATACCAAGCCACGAAGCCAAGTACACATAGCTAGTACGCCTTAGGACAATTTCGATTATCAAATTTGCTCGCCATTAAGGGAAATTACTACTAATCACCTATGGTCAGAACGTATGACAAACAATTACATATTATTGTAATGCCATCAAATATGAAATCCGTCACCTAAGATGAAATGTTATAACTGACAAGTTAAGCTGAAGGGAAACAAAAAAGCCCACTAGGAGCCGAGCCTTGGTTACGCAACAATAAATATACACCAACATCAACAATCTTGAAACCCCAAGTTAAATCAATTTAGAATTGAAATGCAAACTCATTACCAAGCGTGGTATCGAAAATTATACGAAATGCAATAATAAAAAATAACAAAAAGATTTATTCCATATATCTTAGAAGATAAGAGTACAAATGAACCTAAAGGAAATACAAGTTTTAATTACAACCCTCCCCTAACCATAAGTATCTAGTCGCTTCAAGCAAATATCCACCGCCAATACAAGAATAATGACTGGGCACGGAGAACCGCTAGAACCATTTTGCCCAAATACTGACAATCCTTCTATCGTATGGGAGAAGGTGTCAAGATAAATGCCGTAGTGATATCAGCGGTCGCCATCGCCAAGAATCGATGATGTGATGATGTGCAACATTTTTGAGGATTGGATAAGAGAAAATGTAAGTGAAAGATTAAGTGTTGTATGGAGAAATGGAGAAGAAAATTTTGTATAAAAAGGAGGAAAGTAACCGTTGGGGGTTACTGTTCGGTTACTGTTCACCGACCGTTGGGGCACTGTTCACATATAAAAAAAAATAAATAAATAAATAAATAATAATAATAATAATTATTTTTGTAAATTCTACTAGTTACTTTACCATTCGACTCCGAGTTGGAACACTCTTCTTATGCTTTTGAATCGCATATGTTGTTTTGTAATCCATCGTTTTGAAGCCTTCCAGTTGATGGGAGTATGACAATTAACTTGTCACCTCATACGTGTCACCTTGGAGAACCTACATTTAGAACACGACACTTTACGTTCATTTCGTTGATTGAATAAATCTTTACGTTCATTTTCTTTGACAACTTCTGCATTTGTTCGGATATTCTTGATACTTGTTGTGACCTATCACTTTACAAACAATCTCGATGTCAACCCATAAACCATTTTGTTGTCACCCTATGAGCTACTTCACGTTCACTTCATTGACTATTTCATTTCGTTGTAAAACTATTTGATACCATTTCACACATCACACTGTTTTGACGAAAATGAGCATTGCATCGTTGGCCCTCAAATATACATAGCCTAATCACCTATGTATATTTGGTGCATAGACTGATTACCTATGCATTCAGGAAAGACCATGTCATGCTGAGAGTAGTTACCTTAAAACCTACACCTCTTCATCAATACAATTCCGGAAGAAATATCCGCATCTCTTCTCTGAACCCGTACCTTCTTCAGGTGTTGTAACCTGAGCCTTGAGGACAAGGCTCTTCTAACCGGAGGAGACTGTAACATTCCGTATTTTCAGGTCTTTTACAACGTCATTAAATTCACTAATTATTTTTTTTCTTTCTCTCGTGCGTGTTTACTTTTAATTTTAATAGTTAAGTTAAATCGCGTAAGCTAAAAATTAGCGTTCAATGTAAACGGGCATCAAACAATTAAATGTTTACATCAAGCAAGGGTTATATAATTATTTTGAGGATAATTATTAACTTTGTTCATTTTATTTTTATCGGATACGTAAAGTGTATACGTTTCGCGATAAATTGCGTTTAGGCACTCCCGGAACCACCAAAACTTTTCTACGCTTCAACAAATACCCACATTTATACCCAATACATAAAAATTACTAAACATCATCACCTACATCTTCTTATTGCCGAAATTCTTGCAATGATACAAAGATATATCAAGAAAATCCACTTTGGTCAAATGTACATCCATACCTCATTTAAACCACACCATGCCTTCTCATTAATACTAGCCATGCCTTGTCTCTTTGACTTAGACCATGACCAAGACCATCCTTTAGACCTTACCTTGTCTCCTTGACTAGACTTGCACCATATATACATGTATCTTCTAGTAAGAAAAGTAATACAAGCAAAATACTTAACCAAAATCACAAAATCTCTTCCCTTTTTCTCTCTTTGAAGCCACGGCTCAAACACCCTCAATTAATAAATCCATAGCAATTTTTCTACAACCCATACACTCCTATACACATACATCCTAAGATATTCTAAGGTATTTCCAAGTATTGGCTAAGCATTTTCAAGTGTTAATCAAGAAAAGTGAAACTAGGGTTTTAAAATGGAAAGCTAGGGTTTTAAAGTCTAAACAAGGGTTTAGCACTTATTTTCATCATCCTACATCATCTCATTAAGGTTATCTTAAGCCCTTAACTTTTCATTTATATGATTATATGCATATGTGATATTTATATAGTGAAATCACCATTAGGACATGTTTAACTTGTAAACTTGGAATTTTCTTGTAAATATAGTTTTATGAACTTATACACATGTTTTATGGTTAGTAATATGAAGTTATAAATGGATACCTAAGTATTTTACAATCTTAATTAAGCTTAAAAAGTCTAAAGTGGTAAAACATAAAAACTAGGTCAAAAATGGACTTATGAATGTTAGTTAAACATTCTGTCCCAAAGTGTCTTAAAAATATACTTATTTTATATTTTTATAAGATAATACATTTCACGACGATTCCGAAAAAGTAAGAAACTCGAAAAACCGATTAATAACGAAAAAGTTATGCTAAAAACAAGTTATACGCTATTAAACGGAGTCGTAAAAGAATTTTTATAAATTTTTTTTATAAAAATTGTATAAACAGCAA
>BQNB010072341.1:0-32468 GCA_026074375.1 Tanacetum coccineum
TTTGGAATTTGCAAAACCAGCCCTTGTGGTTTATAATAAAAGGAAATGGACTATGAAATGGGCTTAATAATGGGCTTTTTGGCTTTTTGGATCCGGGTAAAGGTAACTTAGGGTTTTTAAGGCCCATTTAGGTTTAGGGACCATTTATGAATTTCTCTGAAAGTTGAGGGGCTTAAATGGAATATTTTGGGATTTTGTCTTTTATTGGTTGACTTTTTGTTGACCATGTTTGACTGGATTTGACTGAGGCTTGACTTTTCTGGCTTCGGCTTTGAATCTTTGGCTTCTTTTTGTACTCTTCTGATTCTCGTGTCCGTGCTTGCCCGTTTTTGACTGTTTTCTTGTGATTTTTGATATATCCGTACCTGCACACACAAAACACAAATACAAGCATATTTTTGCCATTTTTGGTCTGTTTTGGGTTTAATTGGGTTATTTTAGGTATTAACGGATATGTGTATTTTACACTTATCATTAGATATAGACGATTCTTTGAAGAGTTGTGTATTAATACATTTTATGAGTTGTCGACAAGTTAAGAGTTTACGTGAAGACACGAAGGTCGTTCCTTTTACTTACCATTTAAATGGTTATTTCATAGAATTTGGGTGGGAGGAGTTTTGCCTTATAACTGGGTTAAGGTTTGGTCTAGAATATAATGAGCACTATGTAGAGGGTATTAATCCGTTTAGGATACTATTGTTTGGCTCAGATATAGATGGTGGCCATATAACTGGTCAAATGTTGCTAGATAAGATTAATGGTGAAGAGTTTGATAAGCTGCAAGATGAGGATGCTGTTGCTGTTTGTCAGTTAGGTATTTTGCATTTGTTATTATTAGGTCATCAACCTGCGCATAATATCCCGGAATGGTGGTTTAGGTTAATAGTTGATAAAAAAGTGGGAAACTTATCCTTGGGGTTCGTACGTCTGGGCTAATTGTATTTCTTATTTTCTACCATGGCTACTAACCCAAATGACGTTAGATTATCTGTCCTTATGGCACTACAAGAAGTTCACGATGAAAAGGCTTGTTTGGAGGAACAAATTTTAAGCTTGATGCATTGCTTTGATGATAGATTTACCAACCGTGGGCTTGAAATTAACAGGCTTATGACATTACCAGATCACCCACTTATCGAGTATGGTCGCTACGCCCTAGGATGCATGACATGGACAGACATGAAAAAGGCTACATACTTGAAAATGGTCACGGATGGGTTGCTGAGGTGCATGGAGGAAAAGCGTCAATTGATCAAGAAAATACCAGTTTGCTAACCATGTATGTCGTTGTTTGTTGTTGTTTTTATGTTTTCAAATAGTCAAAATAAGGTTGGCCATGTAATCTTGTACATGTGGTGTTTCTTATGTTGCAATGATTCGAATGGATAATATTAGTTTTATGTTTTTATTAGAAATTGGCAAATTAAAAAAATTCAATTCATATAAATTTAGAAAACATAAAAAACTAAAATAACAAAAAACACACGAGTGACACACTTTAAAACATCGTATCGTATTCATTTTAACTTTATTTCCAACAATTTTTTGTTCATATCGTAGAGCTCATCAAATAGAACACAAATCACGTAAAAACAATTATATAAAACATATACAAATACGCAGAAGGTTGAAAAATGATGGACATAATCACTTCCAAAAAGTTTCAAATATAACTAAACCCTAACCAATAAAAACAACAAAAAACACCCGAGTGACACACCTTGAAGCATCGTATCGTACTCATATTAACTTTATTTTCAATAATTTTTGGTTCATTGATTAACTCTCAACAAAGAGAACACAAATCACGTTAAAAAATTATTATATCAATCATGTACAGATACTAAAACGTCGCCAAACTATGAACGTAATCAATTTTAAAAAAAAGTTTAAAAAGAAACCCTAACTGAAAAAATAAATCTCTCCTAGGTCACTTGGCATTTTTAAAAATGATAAGGGAATATCTTCCAAAATAGTGCATGTCGCCTGAAATAGTGTATATCTCCCAAAAATTTAAGCGACATATGACATGTGGGGCCGTCCCTTTTTATGCCTTGACTAGTAATTTGTTTGAGGATGTTTTTTTGATCGACACGTGTTATATCGCCAAAAAAACGAATATCTCTCAAACTTTTAGGCGATATCGTGTCCATATTTGTAAAGTAAAAAAAATGTGTCTTCTGCGTACTACAGAGGCTCAAAAGAATCCTCTGCAGTAATTTTCGCTACTTTCAGACCACAAACTTCTATTAACAAGATTTCCGCAAATTCTTTGAACACTTATATCTGAAATAGATTTTATTATTTAAGTTTTGTTTCGATATCTTTGTCGATATCGATCCACTTTTGCGATTGGGTTTTCTTGATCAAACAAATCCAAAGTTTATTGATGTTGAGTTAGTTGTCCAACTGTTTGATTCTAAAATTGGTGGATTGCATATCTTTCATTAGCTATAATCTTTTATCTCGCTCACATATGGGTTTTGTCTTGCAAATTAGGTAAGAATTCCTTGTAATTAATAGTTGGGTTAGTCTCATGTTTACGTATGTTGGTGTAAATTGATAATTGTAAACAAAAATTCCATGATGTCTATCGATTCATGGAGTTGGTTGGTTCATTGATGTTGATTTTGTATTATATTTGAAAGATATGATTTTATGTATATTTTTAAAGGGTAGCAAAGTAATTCTCAAAATCGTAGTTTATCAATCAATTACTAGATCTTTTCTAGAGTTTTCTCTCTCTCCTACGTGAGCTAATATCTCTTTTTGAGAATAGTGCAGCTTTGTCTGCTCATCATCCCTTCCAACTTCAATTACTTCTTTTAATCACTATACATTCCATTTGCTAAATTTCAACTACTATACTCATCTGTTATAATGGCTGATTCACCAGATCTTTGCTTGGTAGGAAAAACATTTGCTGATAGCCGTAGCTTCAGTCGGGACGTGGTCTCTTCGATAATTAAAAGCGCTTGGCGATCTCGTTCGTTAACCTCGATTCACCCATGGGAAAACAACCACTTTATTTTCACATTCTCAGAAAAACAATATATGCAAAGGATACTTCATGATTCACCTTGGTTGGTCAAAGGCCATTGCCTTATTTTACGGCCATCGAATCCACATGAACATATTACCGAAATGGATTTCTCACATGAAATGTTTTGGGTGCAAGCTCACGGACTACCCTTTGGAAAACTCACAAGAGCATATGCAACAGAAATCGCCCCAAAATTTGGTACTCTAGTCGATGTGGATTGTGATGCTCAGGGCTTTCAGTTTGATAGAAGTTATCTGCGCTTTCGGGTTAAAGTTAACCTTCGAAAACCCCTCTGTCCGGGTTTTTCTTTACAACGGGATGGCATGGAACCTCTATTCATTAGTTTCAAATATGAGAAATTAGGAGATTTTTGTTACTCTTGTGGTTGACTAGGCCATGACGAACAATCATGTGGGTATGACCGGGACGAAACCATATCTCGTGTTGGGGCTAGGATGCGTGCATTGTTGTTTAAACGCCCTATAGGCTCTTTAAGAAACCAACGGCCTTTCCATCAGACCCCGGTGCAGCCCTCAACACCTCATATCCTTAATGACAAAGTGTCAAATGACACCATAAACCAGTCACCATCAACATCACCTATTGAACCCATACAAATCAGTACTCATAAACCTCCATCCCATGTTGCTTCATCTTCGTCTATCGACCCATCACAAGCAAGGACGGAACATCATTGAGACCAAGGGGGTTTGTGGCCCCCCCAAAAAGTTTACTCTCAAGTATCATTTACTATATAATGTTAGTCATTAACTATGCAAAATATTAACGTTTTATAGTTTCGCCCCCCTAAAATATGTATTTCATATTTTGGCCCCTCCGACAAATGTATTCAAGTTCCGTCCCTGATCACAAGAGACACATAACACATGCTCAAACACCATAAATGTGAACTTTAAACCAACGAACCCCATGAAAACCTTTCTCGCAACACCCATATTTCAAAACCTATTTTCTACGGCCACCTATTTTGTAACTGAACCTTCTGATAGCCCCCAAAGTAGCCCAACACAAAGCTCGTCCTTAATCACCACACCTTTAGCAATTACAGATGGCATAGAAGTCATTGAAAAGAACCTCTCAAAACTTTCGGTCAAAAGAAAATCATATACCACCTCACCACCTAGTCCACCTGCCACAAAAAGAAACAAACAAACACCTAGCATCCAATCATTCATATCCAATTCTACCACACAACCAGCTGAACCCATTGTTTCTATCCGATCAATACAAAAATTTCGTAAATCCAGAAGCTCAAAGAATATGCCAAAAAATGTGTCTCTTTCTATAAATTCTCAGTTGGATAGCCTTGTTGAAGTACCTATTAAATTTATTGTGAAACTATAGTCTCGATATGAAGGGCTTCAAAAGGTAAATATGTTTAAGAACGTACAAGGACAAAACGTGTACAAGAAACATAGTTTAATAACCCGCCTATGTCGGTTAGGTTTAGAAACAGACACGTCGTTTGTCGTAGCCATTCGGCTGCTATATAAACAAAAACACATGTATACGTTTAATGGTTAGATCAAAATATTATTACTTATTCATTATACTTTGCAACTTAATTTTATCGATCCAGAGGAAAGTTGGGACAACATTTGGCATCAAGAGCCTGTGTTGCATAACATATTCGATTCGTACGAACAATCGAACAAGAACCAGAAGACGTGGTTTCTCTGTACTTCCGAGAGAAAACGCGGGTGGAATAAAGGAGACCAAAAGAGGTAGTGCACTACCGACTTTGCGTAGGGGTTGCAAAACGTGAATACACACGATACGGTGGGATATAACTTCGTTGGAACGACGAAGGGAAAGGAAGGAAGACTCGACTTATTAAGAAGATCGAGGGGGACAGGCGGATAGAAAAGAACACGCCTGGTTTTGTCGTTGTTTTGGGTGTTACCGCAACACGGAAAAGGAAAAACGACACACTACGTTTATTAGAGAAACGAGTGAGCAGGAAACTTTGCAGAGATCCGGATATAAAAGGCAAAGTTGGACTGGAAGACGCGAGGGTACATCGCGGGAGACGCTGTTGTAGAATTGAAAACAGTAATACGTTGAACAAATTGAAGGAGTACTCGAAGGAAATTGGTGGTGGAAACGTGTCGGGACGACACAATGAAGACAACAGCGAACAGCGGGAACAAGCAACTTGAAAAAACAGAAGTTTTGTTTGGTTGGTAATAACCAGACTTGGGGTCAAGAAAGAACCAATTGGACAGCGCAAAGCTTTTGTCGCAGGACAAGAACAGAAGAAAAACGAATATCATCGCACGTCGTTTTGTCGGACAAGACAAATGTGAAGAAACGTGTGAAAAAAAAACAGACAAACACTTGCGTTTGTTTGTCAACAAAAGTTTTTTTTGTACTACTTTTGAGTAAGATTCGTTTGAGAAACTCAAGCACAAAGAGAAAAGCAAACGTGTGTGGTATAAAGATAAGCAACAAGTTTTGTTTTGGTTTGTCAAATACAAGTAAAAGTTGACAACAATATAACATAAACAAAAGTGAGGCTGCGGGTTTTTTTTGTTTTGGCTCGTTGGGTAAAAAAAAAGGGAAACAACATTTGTGTTGGTTTGGTTCGAAGCAGAAACAACAACGAGACAACAAATTCAAAAGGGATCCGAAAGTTTTGTTGGATGAATTCGAATTAGAAAGGAGATAACGAGGCAGGAAGAAACAAAAGAAGTAAGGGACGTTCGCTAGTACACAAATTGGGATTGAAACATACTCGTGGTTAATACCACATCGAGGTCATAAATTTATTTTCGGATTTCTATTTTATTAGATAGTATAGAAAGTCTCATTTTTTATTATTAGGAATCCCGAAAAATCATTATTGATCCCGTAGTACTAGGTTTCCCGAAAACTATATATATTCCCATATTAGTAGAAATACCATACTAAGAAAGAAAAATTCCATACGAACTAGGAGGTGAAGAAATAAACTCCTACAGGATGAGCTGGTGGATGATATGGCAGCACTTCGGCACCTAAACCCGTGACACCATCGCAAAACAAATATCAATGCCCTAAGTTGAAAAGCACAAACTATACCGTTTGGGCGATACAGATAAAGTAAACTAGAGGCCATGGTTTAATGGGGATGCTAAAGAATCTTAAGGAAGTAGATATTAAAAGGATAAGACAACAATAGCCTTTTTATATCAAACATGTGACCCTGAGAGATATGATTTTAACAAAGTAGCGGGTTGTGAAACGGCAAAAGACAGCCAAGGAATTATGGGAATCACTAAAGAAAAGACACGTTGGAGAAGAGAAAGTGCAACAAGCACGGTTACAATCATTGATGATTGGGTTTAATACACTTCAAATGAAGGATGAAGACACGGTGGATGCATTTACAGCTAGACTAAACGGCTATGCCACGAAGGCAAAAGAGTTAGGAAAAACCTTGGATGAATCACTTTTAGTACGAAAACTATTAGATTCCACACCAGATAGATTCATTCAGATAGTAGCATCCATAGAACAAACAAGTGATCTGGACGACATCACCTTAGATGAGATCACTGGGAAACTCAAAGCATTTGAGGAAAGGATAAAACTCCGAAAGGGAGGACAAGCTGAAAGCCAGGATAACTTATTATTCGCACAAGGCGAACACTCGGGAAAAGGAAGGCGTTTTAGTAAACGTGGAGGTAGATCAAATTTTTCACGAGGGAACTGGCAGAATAGTAGAAGAGGGAACTCAAACCACAAAGGAAACTCAACCAGGAATAAAGGTGAGTGGGATTTGAGTAAAGTACGATGTCACAGGTGTAAGAAATTTGGACATCTTAGAAGGGATTGTAGAGGAACGTCAACAACCCAGGAACAGTCGAACCTTATCTTAGAAGACGATGAACCATCACTATTAATGACTACGCACGAGGAAGTATTGTTGAATGAAGGCCAAATTCAACCAGGAAAATATGCTTCAGGAGATGCAAGCATGTGGTACTTAGATAATGGTGCAAGTAACCATATGACGGGAGTCAAGAGTCATTTTAAGGATATTGATGAAAGCGTATTTGGACGAGTACGTTTTGGAGATGGATCGTATGTACAGATAAAGGGTAGAGGCTCTATATTATTAGGTTGTAGAAACAAACAACAGAAGATAGTATCGGATGTATACTATATACCAAACCTCAAGAGCAACATACTAAGTCTAGGACAACTGACGGAGATAGGTTGTAAGGTCATCATGGACGGAAATAAATTGACTTTGTATGGAAAGAACAAGAAGTTGCTAATGAAGGTTGAAAGATCTAAGAATCGACTTTATAGTATTAAGCTTCAAATAGAAGCACCTATATGTCTCTTAGCAAGTATAGATAACCAAGCATGGTTATGGCATGCTAGATTAGGTCATCTGAACTTTGACGATATCAACAAGATGACTAGGAAGGGTCTAGTGGAAGGAGTACCAAGGATAAATCATGCCGGACAATTTTTGTGATGCATGTTTATTAGGAAAACACAGTAGAACACCATTTCCAAACCAAGCTAAATTCAGATCAAAGAACCCATTGGACTTAGTATATGGAGGACCTTTGCTGGTCTATGTCCAACCACACACTACAGGCAGAACATCATATTCTTGTTAGTGGAACGTTTGTACACGTTTCTGTGGGTCTTTACTTTCTGATATCGAAAGATTCGAAGCTTTAGTACTTTCATGGGAATTTAGACAGAAGATAGGAAATGGAATGAGATGAAAGTTGAGGGATGCTTAAGAATCAGATAGAGGAGGTGAATTTACATCAATGAATTCACAAAATATCTGTAAGAAAATGGTGACTAGCTGCGACAGTTAACAGCACCTTACTCACCACAACAGAATGGAGTAGTGGAGAGGAGAAATAGGACAGTGTTATCAACTACAAGGAGTATGATGAAAGCGATGAAGCTACCTTTAACTTTTTGGGCGGAAGCAGTTAGACACGCCATTTACATACTCAATAGGGTACCTACAAGAGCCCTGGTAGATAAAACTCCATATGAGGCACTCTACAACAGAAAACCGAATCTGGAAAACCTAAGGATATTTGGATGCACAGCTTATGCTAAGATAACAATACCTCACTTGAAAAAGCTGGATGATAGAAGCATACCATTGGTTTACTTAGGAGTAGAGGAAGGATCAAAAGCATGTAGGTTATATGATCCAATAGAAAAGAGAAAACATGTTAGTAGGGATGTAAAGTTTATGGAAACGAAACCGTGGGATTGGAATGATGATGGAAAAGATACGAGTACACAAGACACATTTTGGGCTAGTTTTGTGGTAGAAGGAGTTGACAATGAAAACAGTACATCAGTCAACACAGAGATCAATGATGATATTGATGATACGTATCAGGAACCGGATCCGATTAATGATCCTAACTCACCAATCACACCACAAACATACACTTACAACCCACACTCAGAAGAGGAAGAAGAGGCTACTACTAGTTCGACGAAGAACTCAGGAAATAGATTTGATGATACACCAGTACGAGGTTTCAAAAACTTGAATGAAATATACGAGAATGCACGAGAAGTTGAAGCTGGAGACTTACTTCTTATGGAAGAAGAACCCCGTAATTACAAGGAAGCATCAACAGATGAGAAATGGATTGAGGCCATGGAGATTGAATTGGATTCAATCAACAAGAATAATACATGGACTCTTACAACATTGCCACCGGATCAAAAGGCAATAGGACTCAAATGGGTTTATAAGACCAAGAGGGATGCAGAAGGAAAGATCATCAAATACAAGGCAAGATTAGTAGCGAAAGGATATGTACAAGAACAAGGAATAGACTTCGATGAAGTATTTGCACCAGTTGCTAGGATAGAGACGGTTCGGTTAATATTAGCATTAGCAGCATATCATGGATGGCAAGTACACCACTTAGATGTAAAATCAGCATTTTTACATGGAGAGTTAAAGGAGGAAGTCTATGTTACACAACCTGAAGGGTTTGTACAGCAAGGAAATTCAGGAAAAGTATATAAGCTTATTAAAGCATTATATGGCTTAAGACAAGCGCCAAGAGCTTGGAATGTGAAGCTTGATCAAACCTTAAAATCATTAGATTTTAAGAAGTGTAATCTCGAACAAGCAGTCTACACAAGGAGAAGCAAGACTTCTACACTTATAGTTGGAGTTTATGTAGATGATTTGATAATCACGGGCACTCCAAGGAAGGAAATAGACGCATTTAAATCCCAGATGAAGGACAAGTTTGAAATGAGCAACTTAGGACTATTGGCTTATTACCTTGGGATAGAAGTTACACAGACAGGAGGAGAGATTACAATCAAGCAAACAGGTTATATTAACAAGATCTTAAAGGAGACAAGTATGATGGATAGCAATGAGACGAAGATCCCTATGGATCCCGGTACTAAGTTGGTCAAGGCGGAAGATGGAAACTCAGTTGACGCAACTTATTACAGAAGCTTAATTGGAAGTCTCAGGTATTTGCTACATACAAGACCAGATCTTAGTTACTCAGTCGGACTACTTAGCAGGTTTATGCAAGACCCAAAGGATCACCACCTGAAGGCAGTAAAACAAGTAATCCGATACATTAAAGGAACCAAGAAGCATGTGAAGATTGGCATTAAAGCATTAGGAGGGAGAATGTGAACCTGATAATGCTTGTAATGCTTGTTAGACAATTTACTTTATGTATTATTTAAGTATGGGTCGAATTGGGTCAAAAGGCATATATAATGGGTTGGGTTAAACCCATATCCAAACAGCCTTTAATTGACAGTTATGGTAGTTATTTTAGTTGGTAGTTAATGACAGTTAATTAGTTATGTTGAAACGACACAATGCTTCAAAAGCAACTGTCATGTCGTTTCATAAAGTATATATAGGTCTAGATCGAGTCTTGTAAACACAGTCCCATATTCATATCAATATACATCGTGTTTACATATTTTGTTCCATATTCACAGTCTCACTCATATACAAACTATGGTTAATATTAAGCGTGTCATGGAATGCAATTGGCTTCAAATGAAACCTGTGAATCGATACCAACACTGACCTAGATGTCATTTTTTTCTACAATAACCAGTGAAAAAGAAAATACACTAAGCACTTCTTTATCTTACCCCTTTGACTGCTTAGAGATAATACCAAACCCACATTGACCCATTCATTTGTAAGTAGATAAAAATTACCTCCTATAGTGACTATAATCATTCGTAGTAATTCTTTAGTAATTTATTAAATGAAGATGATGTGTTTTACCTGTTAGTGGCACTGCTTATGTAAACTCCCTTGAGTGATCAGCACCATCTAGCTCAATTAAAAGCTGCCAAAATACAAATAAAATCGTTTTATCTCTAGGGTAACATTAAAGATACAAGGGGTAAATATATTTGAGAAAGTAAATATATTGATTCAAGAGTAGTCATCTAAAAGATATGATTTAGAAAAATTTGTTGACGTGATTTACAAGTCGCTCAACAACCCATCCTCCATCCTTTCCACGCTTTTTTGTGAAAGCATCTACCTGTATTAAACAAAGAGTAGCACCAAAGCGTCAAATATCAATCGAAAACAAATTGGTATCAAGCTTAAATCAGTTATTGCAACTCTAGTATTATATAAGTAATGGGAGTTACAATAAAGAAACTTGTCAAAATCATCTTTAGAGAGAAAAAACCTCATCGAAGAATAGAATGCACGGAGAACATGTTCTAGCACGACTGAATATCGTCCTCACGGAGAGGCTGTTTATCACTACAACAAAAGCCCCTTTTCCCTTCGAAATATTCCCCAGCGACATTTGTCGCTGGGGAAACCTCACTAAACGACAAAAATCTCACGAACTCACGTAGACTTTTTGGTCAAACAATCCTGAACGTTTCCCAGCGACATGTCGCTGGGGAAAGGTCTAGTTGCAACTGACAAAAGTATTCATGGAAAATAAGAGCGGGAAGTTTTCGCGCCTACCTTTCCCCAGCGACATGTCGCTGGGGATTAGTTTATCCATATCACTAAATGAGATTAGAGTTAATTGTGTGTGGGTGTGACGTGGCCAAATCTTTCCCCAGCGACATGTCGCTGGGGAAAGGTCTAGTTGCAACTGACAAAAGTATTCATGGAAAATAAGAGCGGGAAGTTTTCGCGCCTACCTTTCCCCAGCGACATGTCGCTGGGGATTAGTTTATCTATATCACTAGATGAGATTAGTGTTATCGTTATACATAAACTTACTTAAAATCAATGGGTAGATACACAAAATCAAAAGCAGATTTTCCATCATTTCCCACCATTTCATTTTGTGTCTTACAATGATCCTCAAGAAACTTCACAAGCAATTCCCTCTTATATATATTACCAAACAAAAAGAAATTATAGTTAGCACTAAAATGTAAAAATAATAGAAGTTGCCATTAATTTTAGAGCCTAAACATATAATAAAACGTACGTACGTGTAGTTATTGGGTATGTTACGAATCATAACAGAAGTCGAAACATGATCACTAGGATCCAACTTCAATATTATCTCACGATGATGTTGTTTTTTAATAAACAACCTTTTTGCACCCTCGTTAAAACGTGGTTTGTCCTTAGGTTTACGATTAGGTACAACACGGTTTCTTGGTCCAGTTGCTACCGGAAAGTGTACGGACCACTTGCTGGTACGGTTAGTTATGCTTGTATTATGGTGGTTGAATCTTGATAGGTAGAAAGGTGGAGCATAAGGCTTTAGTTCACGTTGACTAGTGTCCATAACTAGTTGTGTGTATGTGTTTTGGGGTGAAACTGTGCGTGTGAGAGAGATGATATATGATGAGTGAGAGTGAGAGTAAGAGTGAGAGTTGAAATGAAGTTGAGGTGATAGGGTTAAAGATGTAATGAGAGTGAGAGTTGAAATGGAGTTAAGTGCTTACAGGGTGAGCAAAACGGATCGCGGATCGACCCGAGATATCGGTTCGAACCGGATTGATCTATTTCAACCAACAATGAATGAAAAGTTGATTAGTGACATAAAGAAATTTAATAAACACATTCATATCATAAAAGTTTAAAGAACATTAACATTAACACTACAACAAAAGCTACGCCAAATCATACGAATTACATTTCACATGAAAAACTACTCCAGATCAAGTTTTTCCATTTCATTGAGAACTTCGTGAAGTAGTGCAGTCGAATCAACTGTGTGATGTTCCGGATGCATATGCATATCCACTGCTGCCTTTAGTACACTTATCTTTCCACGCAAGTACTTACAGTTCGAGCACTCTGCATTTCAAGAAGATCCTGGAGAATGATTTAGAGGTGTTAAAGTTCCCGGAGAGTAAACTGGAGTCGTTGAAGGTCCTTAAGATGGAGCTCCAGCAGAACTCATCAATTGATGAAGTCGGGTCTCTTTCTATAAAAAAAATCCACATCCAAAATTTTTCGGGGGCTGTCAAGTAGTAAACAAATCAATTCTTTTAACAACTAACCATGATATTTATATATTACATAGATGGAAAAACATGTGATTGTTCACCTTTGATTTTGGACATGCATAGTATAGTTTACCGTAACTCTCACGTTTATATGATTGTCGAAGAACTACATCTCCTTTTCCACAACTACACACAAAAGCTTTAGTTCGCACCATCTGCACCATCTTTTTATAGGTGTGATGGTAAGAGTGTGTGGTATATTTATGGTTGTGATAATATCTGCTTTTATGGTTTGTATAGAAGAGTTTTTGGCGGGAGTATTTAGCGAGAGTTTTTGGCGGGAGTATTAGGAGGGAGTTTTTGGCGGGAGTGATGGTGACCCTAAAGTCTTATCAAAAGTTCAACATTATAGGTTCAAACGAATGTCAAAGGTTCAAATGAAGAGTTCAAATCAAAAGAGAGCAGTTCATGTCAAAGGTTAAACCCTAACTCATACGTTAAACCTATAATGTTGAACCCTAACTCATACATTGAACCTACAATGTTGAATCGTAACTCGTACGGTGAACCTATTATGTTGAACCCTAACTCATAAGTTGAACCTATAATGTTGAACCCTAACTCATACAAAGAACCTATAATGTTGAACCCTAACTCATACATTGAACATATAATGTTGAACCCTAGCTCATACGTTGAACCTATAATGTTGAACCCTAACTCATACGTTGAACCTATAATGTTGAACCCTAGCTCATACGTTGAACCTATAATGTTGAACCCTAACTTATACGTTGAACCTATAATGTTAAACCCTAGCTCATACAAAGAACCTATAATGTTGAACCCTAACTCATACGTTGAACCTATAATGTTGAACCCTAACTCATACGTTAAACCTATAATGTTGAACCCTAGCTCATACAAAGAACCTATAATGTTGAACCCTAACTCATACATTGAACCTATAATGTTGAACCCTAGCTCATACGTTGAACCTATAATGTTGAACCCTAACTCATACGTTAAACCTATAATGTTGAACCCTAGCTCATACAAAGAACCTATAATGTTGAACCCTAACTCATACGTTGAACCTATAATGTTGAACCTTAACTCATACGTTGAACCTATAATGTTGAACCCTAGCTCGTACATTGAACCTATAATGTTGAACCCTAACTCATACATTAAGCCTACAATGTTGAACCGTAACTCGTACGGTGAACCTATTATGTTGAACCCTAACTCATACATTGAACCTATAATGTTGAACCCTAGCTCATACATTGAACCTATAATGTTGAACCCTAACTCATACATTGAACCTACAATGTTGAACCGTAACTCGTACGGTGAACCTATTATGTTGAACCCTAACTCATACGTTAAACCTATAATGTTGAACCCTAGCTCATACAAAGAACCTATAATGTTGAACCCTAACTCATACATTGAACCTACAATGTTGAACCGTAACTCGTACGGTAAACCTATTATGTTGAACCCTAACTCATACGTTAACCCTATAATGTTGAACCCTAGCTCATACAAAGAACCTATAATGTTGAACCCTAACTCATACATTGAACCTACAATGTTGAACCGTAACTCGTACGGTGAACCTATAATGTTGAACCCTAACTCATACATTGAACCTATAATGTTGAACCCTAGCTCATACGTTGAACCTATAATGTTGAACCCTAACTCATACATTGAACCTATATTGTTGAACCCTAAATCATACATTGAACCTATAATGTTGAACCCTAACTCATACATTGAACCTATAATGTTGAACCCTAGCTCATACGTTGAACCTATAATGTTGAACCCTAACTCATACATTGAACCTATAATGTTGAACCCTAACTCATACATTGAACCTACAATGTTGAACCGTAACTCGTACGGTGAACCTATTATGTTGAACCCTAACTCATACATTGAACCTATAATGTTAAACCCTAACTCATACATTGAACCTATAATGTTGAACCTATAATCTTGATGGGTAGAAAGGTGGAGCATATGGGTTTAGTTCACGTTGAGTAGTGTTCATAACTAGTTATGTGTGTGTGTTTTGGGGTGAAACTTTGCGTGTGAGAGAGATGATATGACCAGGAGATGAAACGGGTTGTATGTATAATAATGGTGGCTAGTGA
Organism: Tanacetum coccineum; assembly: GCA_026074375.1. Taxonomy (NCBI): domain Eukaryota; kingdom Viridiplantae; phylum Streptophyta; class Magnoliopsida; order Asterales; family Asteraceae; genus Tanacetum; species Tanacetum coccineum. The sequence continues at coordinate 14,662 of BQNB010072341.1, forward strand.
AGTGAGAGTGAGAGTTGAAATGAGTTGAGGTGTGATAAGGTTAAAAGATGTAATGATGAGTTGCATTAATGTGTAACCCTAGCTCATACATTGAACCTCTAATGTGTAACCCTACCTTATGTTACGAATCATAACCGAAGTCGAAACATGATCACTAGGATCCAACTTCAATATTATCTCACGATGATGTTGTTTCTTAATAAACAACCTTTTTGCACCCTCGTTAAAACGTGGTTTGTCCTTAGGTTTACGATTAGGTACAACACGGTTTCTTGGTCCAGTTGCTACCGGAAAGTGTACGGACCACTTGTTGAACCTATAATGCTCATACGTCCCTTGCTTACATTGCATTTAATTATTTTCATCATTAAACCTAGCTCATACGTTGAACCTATAATGTTGAACCCTAACTCATACATTGAACCTACAATGTTGAACCGTAACTCGTACGGTGAACCTATTATGTTGAACCCTAACTCATACATTGAACCTATAATGTTGAACCCTAGCTCATACATTGAACCTATAATGTTGAACCCTAACTCATACATTGAACCTATAATGTTGAACCCTAACTCATACATTGAACCTATAATGTTGAACCCTAACTCATACATTGAACCTATAATGTTGAGTTAGGGTTCAACATATCATTATATAAACAATAATAAAAAAATTAGTTATTATTTATAAAATATATAATTATAAAAATTATAATTATAAAAACTATAATTATAAAAATTAGTTATTATTCATAAAATATATAATTATAAAAATTAGTTATTATCCTTTTTTGTACATTCGTATCAGTTTTTATACGCTTTTTATCAGTTTATATACTCGTTTTTTTATGTCTTTATATGTATAAAAATGTATAATACCAGATAAAACGTATGGGAACGTAAAAAACGTAAATAACAAAAACGTACAAAAAAGTTAAAAACGTATATAAACGTTTAAAATGTAAAAAAAAACTTACAAAAATCGTCCAAAACAGTAAATAAAAATTAGTTATTATTTATAAAAATTATCTTTCCCTAGCGACATGTCGCTGGGGATTCTTTTCAGTCGACGGGGAAGTGGTTTTCGTTTACCCTCCAAATTATTTCAACAATGAGCCATTTTCGCAAAACGACAAAATGTGGTATTCCCCAGCGACATGTCGCTGGGGATTCGTTTGTTAGTATCAGGTTAATATCTAACCATTCGCTAAACGACAAATTGCCAAGGCTTTCCCCAGCGACAAGTCGCTGGGGATTGTCACTGAGGAAAAAGTTATCATAAAGCAGATCTGCTATTACCTTCTTCATAAACAAAAACGTAAAAAATCAAAAACCTCCAATTTTGACGATGTTTCCGGCGATAATCCACAAATTAAACAACCTCCACCACCACCACAACGTCCACCACCACCACTACGACATAACCCACCATCTCGACTCATCGGATACGTTACACGAGCACACGAGCACAAATCATCCTCCTTTTTCTTTTCTAAGTCATCATTCGTTTTTGATTAAAAAGGTTGATACGTTTCCCTAGCCGACCAAACGACCACGGTATGTTTTTTTTTTGTTTTTTTCCTTTTGGTATCCCCGGCGACATGTCGATGAGGATTGTAAAAAATTGTTAAATTGTGTTTAATCCTAATCCAAACACTTCTTATGCTCCGAAAATGATGAGAATAAGATTATTTGAACTTATAAAAATGTTTATGAATGTTTTAGATTTTAGAAATGTTTTTGAATGTTTTGGATTTTAGAAATGTTTAGGAACCGTTTAATGGATATGCGTTTGATATATAACGGATATGCAATATATAATGGATATGCGTTTGGTATTTGTTTTGTATTTGATATAAATGGATATGCATTTTGTATGCCTTTAGGAATGTTTTAGGATTTTAGAGATTAAATTCGGAAAATCCCCGTCTGAATTTAATCATCCTATAGAAAACCCGTCCGAAATTAATTTATTAGAAATTAATTTCGGAAAGTCCCTAGTTTTGGGACTGCTTTTTTAATGTTTTGTCTCATTTAGGATATGAATGTGTATAATTGGTTTACTATTTGAGATGATTTCGACAGTGTTTCTCCTTTACTCCTACGAATATGTCTTTAAACACATATTTGGGGAGTTGAGGGGAAATGTTGCTAAAATTTTTTCAAATAGTAAATCGGTTATACGCATTCATATATGAGACGAATCATTAAAAGAGTGGGTTAGGATTACCTTCCATAGTTGCACTAGGTGAACAAAACATCGGTTATACGCATTCCTCGTTTGAATGTGTTTAATCAAGTTGCATATAATAACTAAATGTATGGATAAAACGCAGTTATGGTATTCGCTGATAAGAGTTGGATACAAAAAACGCGTCATTCCAAAGAATTTTATGTCAGTGTCCAAAAATTCGTCGCTCATTGCACGCTGTTAGTAAGTAGTGCGGGGAATATTAGATGTCCATGCAAAAAATGCCGAAATGTATTATTCAAACCCATCAGCTGGATTGGAGATCATATTACCGATCACGGGTGGGACCCACTTTATACCCGATGGGTGCATCACGGTGAACCGGCTCCACCTACGCCACCGCCAGTAATAGATAACACAAGACAACCTCTGATGAGTGACATGACAGCGTTACTCGATGATCTTAGCTATATTCCTTCGAATAATGAACACAATGAACCAACACAAGGAGATATTGGTGAGACAAGTAACGAACCGACTCAAACTATACGTAACGAGTTTGAAGAGTTGTATTCCAGTGCCAACGAGGAGTTGTACCTCGGTTGTGACAATGCGACTCGATTAGACTTTATGGAAAAGTTTACCTATTATAAGGTTAAAGGTAAAATGACGGATTCTTTATTCAATGAAATATTAAAGTGGCTCCAAGAGCTATTTCCTGAATGTAGAGGATTCAAGCTCCCACTGTCATACTATGCAATAAAAAAGACATTTAAAATGATCGGGTTAGGGTACGAGTCGATACATGCTTGTGAACACGATTGCTGCTTATTTCGGGGAGAAGTTAACAAAGATTTACAATTCTGTCCGGTGTATAATACGAGTAGATGGAAAGACATTGACACACCGAGGAAGAAAGTTCCTAGGAAGGTGTTGCGTTACTTTCCGATCATTCCTAGACTACAACGTTTGTACAAGTCTAGACACACTGCAAAAGACATGACTTGGCATGCTACTGGAAAGTGTACGGAGCCCGGTAAGATGCAACACCCGGTTGATGGTGGAGCTTGGAAGAAGTTTGACATCAAGTATCCAGATTTTGCAAAAGAACCAAGAAACGTTCGACTAGGGTTGTGTGCTGATGGTTTCAATCCGTTCGGCAACCTTAGTTAGGCCTACAGCATATGGCCGGTAATATTGATAACATACAATCTGCCTCTATGGTTATGTATGAAAGAGAGTTCTTTTATGCTGACGTTGTTAATTCCTGGCCCTAAATCCCCGGGAAAGGACATTGATGTTTACTTGAGGCCTTTTATTGACGACCTGAAGGTTTTATGGGACAAGAAAGGTGTTGAGACTACAGACATTGTTTCAGGACAAAATTTCAATATGAGAGCGATGGTTTTATGGACCATAAATGATTTTCCTGCTCGAAGTAGTTTGTCTGGGTGGAGTGGGCAAGGTTACAAGGCATGCCCTACATGTAATGAAGAAACTCCATCTATTGGCGTGAAAAACAAAATAGCTTATGTTGGCCACAGAAGATTCTTAAGGAAGCCCCATAAATGGAGGAGTTCACGTGAATTCAATGGCGATACTGATCACAGAGATCCTCCTAAAGAATATCCTAGGGATGTAATCCTGGCTCAGCATGCTAGATTGCTAACGCGTGTGCCGGGTAAACATCCGAAACATGGGGGTGTGAAGATAAAACGCAATGTTGAAGTCGAGCTTAACTGGACTAAACGGTCTATTTTTTACGAGCTTGAGTATTGGTCTTTTATTTCACTAAGACACAATTTAGACATCATGCATATCGAAAAAAATGTGTTGGAGGCCATCTTGAACACTTTGTTAATGAATGACAAATCCAAAGACACCGCCAAGGCAAGACAAGACTTGCAAAAGTTGGGCATTCGAAGACCTTTGTGGCTAACCAAAAACCACAAGGGGAAGATCGTGAAGCCCCAGGCTGCGTATTCTTTCACACCAGAGAACCGGAAAAAGTTTTGTCAGTACATCAAAGGAGTTAAACTACCAGATGGGTTCGGATCATGCTTCAAGCACAAAGTGACCGATAATGATACAAATATAACAGGCCTGAAGTCTCATGACTGTCATATAATGATGCAACGTTTACTTCCTTACGGACTTTAAAATTACTTGCCCCCTAACATTGCAAAACCAATAATCGAGCTATGTTTATTGTTTAAGCAACTCTTCTCTGCAACTTTGATGGAGGATGACATGTTGAAAGCTTCGGTAAAGGTGGTTGATATTCTATGTGAGCTTGAGCTCATATATCCTCCTGCTTTCTTTGACATTATGATTCACTTGCCTGTCCATTTAGCTCTAGAGGCTCTTGAAGGCGGGCCTATTCACCCCCGATGGATGTTTCCATTTAAAAGATACATAAAGAAGCTAAAAGGTTATGTACGAAATAAAACTAAGCCGGAAGGTTCGATCGTGGAGGGTTACGTTGCAGAAGAAGCATTGACTTTTAGTTTTCATTATTTTTGGGATGTTACCATGAAATTTAATCGTCTTAAACATAATGTGGACCCCCTTCCCCCAACGGGTAAGTTTCAGGTGTTCCGATCGATATGTAAACCGATTGGTTTACGGTCATTTCCTCGGTTTGGTGCCCAAGAGTTCAACAAAGCGAGGTGGTATATACTTCACAACAGTCCTGAGATCGACACGTACCGAGCCCAGTTCACGAGGTACGCATTTTTTAATTTTGAAACTTTTTTTTTCTTAACTTATCATTTCGGCGCCTTATTCTAATACCATGAACGTTTTTTAGTTTATATCCAGAAAAAGACATGCTAGAAGAATTCCCGGACTGGTTTGGGAAGCTGGTAAACTTATACTTATTTTGTATACTTAAGTGTAACAATAACAATATCATATTTTTTGTTCTCTATCTAATCCTATCTTTTTCATAGATCCGTCAACGTCACGTAAACAATCCCCAGGACCCAGAAGTTAGCTTAACGAGCGAGTTATTCGCTTTAGCTAATGGACCAACAAGGACTCCAATGTCAGTAAACTCTTGCGTAGTAGACGGTGTGAGGTATGTCGTGCAGAGCCACGATGAACGTCGCACAACTCAAAACAGCGGCATTTGTGCGCCTGACCCTGACGGGGTAGATTCTTATGGTCAGCTTCAAGAAATCCTCGAGTTTAAGTATTTGTCGTTCAAAGTTGCGTTGTTCAGAGTTAAGTGGTTCGACACTCGCAACAATCGTAGAGTCAATAGACTTAACATTAGAAACGGAATGACACAAATCGACGGCTCTGGTGAGTGGTGGAAAAATGATCAATACATTCTCGCAACACAAGTCCGACAAGTCTTCTACCTTGAAGATCCGGCCATACCAAATGTGAAGGTCGTCGAACATGTGAATAATAAAAAGTTTTTCAACAGGGGTGTCATCGTGGTAGAGAATGAACCAGATATTATACATCTGAACAACTCATCTGATCTCCCACTTTCTACTAGTTTAAATGACTCGCATGATGTCACCTTCTACATAGATTTGCATATAGATGGTCAATCAACGGAGGTTGACGCACCGCCAGATATCATTGATGTTCGTGACGAAGATGATGGTATTACTGATGATAAAGACGCCCTTCCTCATGATTTAGCAGATTCTGATGTTGAAGACCTCATCGATGATGATGATGGTGTTGAGAAAGTTTATTCTAGTGAAGAAGAAGATTAACATTGTGTTGTAACTTGCAAAATACACTTATGTATTTGAATAAATGAATGAAATTGTTGTGGATTGTTTAAATGTGTATCTTTATTTGGGGTAGTATATATGTATTGGATGTGTGCATGCTTATATTATTTTGTTTATGAATTTCTACATGTTATGCTAATTATACTTGTACAGATGATCGACATTGCACGAGCACACGGCGGGGACGGTGGTGGTGAGGATCCTTCACGTCCACCCCCCCGCATCATTCAGTTGCGAGGCTTGCTTTTTTAACCGAGGTAAGAATTTTTGGATTATTGTAATACAAGCATGAATTTGATACATATATTGAACTTGCTTGCCTTGAATTTTTATTACTTTATCACTCACTTGATTTTGCAGGCAAAGGAAAACGAAAGCCCAATTTGGGCGGGCATAAAGCCGGCAGGTCGAAAACCCAGGAAAAGACCCGGACCCAACAACTGAAGCAGGCGGTGGAAGATAAAGGCCCCGTCGATATCGAGTTTGTAGACCATTCCGGTTATACCGTTGTCCCTGCCGGCCCTTATGCGGTTCACTGGGGAAACTATATCGGGGAGATCATCAGGACGATACCTTTGCATCACCCTTCATGGCAGAAGGTCCCGGCGGAGGACAAGGTGGCGCTCATGACTACTCTTGGGGTCAGTTATCCTTTTATGTTTATTTAATTATCGTGTTCATTTATTTAATTATGTATATTTATCTAAATTCGTTTATTTATTTATATCATATAAATAAATAAATAAATTTAAATAAATATATAAATTATATTTCTAACTCTGTTTTCGATGTGTTGTATATGATTGCAAAAAACGTATAACCTGCAGCCGCATATGAGATCCCCGCAATGGTCTGTCATCGATGCATACATCCAAGCTCAATTTCAAATGAACCTCTAATGTCGTAACCCTACTCATAATTGATCCTCTAATGTGTATCCCCTAACTCATACATTGAACCTCTAATGTGTAACCCTAGCTCATACATTGAACCTCTAATGTGTAACCCTACCTTATACGTTGAACCTCTAATGTGTAACTTACCTTAACGTTGAACCTCTATGTGTAACCCTAACTCATAAATTGACTCTATTGTGTTAAACCCATACTCATACGTTGAACTCTAATGTGTAACCCATACCTTATACGTTGAACCTCTAATGTGTAACCCTAGCTCATACATTGAACCTCTAATGTGTAACCCTACCTTATACGTTGAACCTCTAATGTGTAACCCTAGCTCATACATTGAACCTCTAATGTGTAACCCTAGCTCATACATTGACTCTAATGTCGTAAACCTAGCTCATAATTGATCCACTTGTGTAACCCTAACTCATACATTAAACCTCTAATGTGTAACCCTAACTCATAAATTGAACCTACAATGTTGAACCCTAACTCATACGTTGAACCTATAATGTTGAACCCTGGCTTATACAAAGAACCTATAATGTTGAACCCTAACTCATACATTGACCTATTATGTTGATCCCTAACTCATACATTGAACCTTTAAGGTTGAACTATAATCTTGATGGTAGAATACGGTGGAGCTTATGGGTTTAGTTTCACGTTGAGTATGTTTCATATCTAGTTATGTGTGTGTGTTTTGGGTGAAACTTTGCGTGTGAGGAGAGATGATATGACCAGGAGATGAAACGGGTTGTATGTATAATAATGGTGGCTAGTGAAGTGAGAGTGAGAGTTGAAATGAGTTGAGGTGTGATAAGGTTAAAAGATGTAATGATAAGGTTAAAAGATTAATTTATAAATATAACTTATTAGTATTTATATTTATAAATGTATACAATTTAACAAAATTTTTAATAAGAAAAAACTTTCCCCAGCGACATGTCGCTGGGGAAAATATTTCATTCGATGGGGAAGTTTTTTCGTTAAGCCCTCCATAATTTTTCAATAACGCGCCATTTTCGCAAAACGACAAAATGCAAAGTTTCCCCAGCGACATGTCGCTGGGGATTGTTCGCTGGGATTCAAACTTTATCGTAAACTGATAAACGTTGACGAAGTCAAAGTTATTAAAAGTTTCCCCAGCGACATGTCGCTGGGGATTGTCGCTGGGAAAAAAACTTTATCATAAACAGGTCTGCTTTTCTCATAGACGACCAAAACCGATTAAAAAAAAAAACCTCTCTTTGACGATTTTATCATCAAAAAAACCACCACCACACCACTCATCGCCACCATCACCACCACCACACCACTCATCGCCACCACCACGGCATAACCCACCACACACGAGCACCTCCTCCTCTAAAAGTTTAATTCTTTTTCTTTTAATCCTCTAAAATGATAATTCTTGGTATTTGTGGAGTAGCGTGACGACAGCGGGGATTGTTCTTGGTATTGGGTGGCAGTTGGCGGGTTTTTGGCGGGGCAGTTGGCGGGTTTTGGCGGGGCAGCGGGGTTTTTGGCGGGCCAGCGGGTTTTTGGCGGGGCAGCGGGTTTAATAAGGTGTGCTTTTTTTATCCTTTAGGTATCCCCAGCGACATGTCGTCGGGGATTGTAAAAACTTATTAATTTTTGTTGGCGGGGCAGCGGGTTTAATAACGTTGGGGATTGTAAAAACTTTTTTTTTATCCTTTATGATTGTTTTAGGATTTTAGAGATTAAATTCGGAAAATCCCCGTCTGAATTTGATCATCCTATAGAAAACCCGTCCGAAATTAATTTATTAGAAATTAATTTTGGAAAGAAGTCCCCGTTTTTGGGACGTTTTTTTTAATGTTTTGTCTCATTTAGGATATGAATGCGTATAATTGGTTTACTATTTGAGATGATTTCGACAGTGTTTCTCCTTTACTCCTACGAATATGTCTTTAAACACATATTTGGGGAGTTTGAGGGAAATGCTGCCGAAATTTTCTCAAATAGTAATCGGTTATACGCATTCTATATGGACGGAATCATTAAAAGAGTGGTTTAGGATTGCCGTCCATAGATGCTACTAGGTGATCAATCCATCTAGGATTGCCTTCCATAGTTGCCTTCCATGTAATAAGTAAATGTATGGATAAAACGCAGGTATGGTATTCGCTGATAAGAGTTGGTTAGAAAAACCGCGTGGTTCCCAAGAATTTTATGACGGTGTCCAAAAATTCGTCGCTCATTGCACGCCGTTAGTGAATAGTGCGGGGAAAATTAGATGTCCATGCAAAAGATGTCGAAATATATTATTCAAACCCATCGAATGGATTAGAGATCATATTACCGATAACGGGTGGGACCCACTTTATACCGTATGGGACAAGCACGGTGCAAACGGCTCTACCTACGCACTCCGCCTCAAGATCCACCTACGCCACCTGCATCTCATGAGTGACATGAATCGTTACTCGATGATAAAGTTAGATTATTCTTGTGGACTTAATGTGTAAAAATAACTATATCATATTTTTGTTTCTATCGAATACTATATTCTTCAAGATCTGTGAACGTCACGTAAACAATCTCTAGACCACAGAGGCGTTAGCACAACCAGCGAAGTTATTCGCTTTTGGCTAATGGGACCATCAAGGACTCCAATGTCAATAATCGCTTGTGTAGTAGATGGTGTGAGGTATGTCGTGTGTTAGAGACGGCGTATGAACGTTCGCACAACTCAAAAAACAGCGGCATTTGTGCGCTGGCCCTGACGGGGATATTCTTATGGTCAGCTTCACAGAAATCCTCGAGTTTAATTATTTGTCATTTTAATGTTTGCGTTGTTCAGAGTTAAGTGTTGGTCTCGACTCTCGCAACAATGTTTAGAGTCAAGGGAAACTTACCTTTAGAAACGAATGACACAAATTCATCGCTCTGGTGAGTGATGGAAAAATGATCAATACATTCTCGCAAACCACAGTAAACAATGTTTATACCTTGAAGACAACGCGCCAAACCAACGTGAGGTCGTGAACATGTTAACATAAAATAGTTTTTCAACAAGGGTTGTCATTGTGGTAGAGAACGAACCTGTTATTATACATTTGGACAACTCATCTGATCGCCCTCCTTTCTACTAGTGGGGAATGACTTGGATAATGTCACCTTCTATATAGATTTGCATATAGATGGTGAATCAACGGAGGTTGACGCACCGCCTGATATCATTGATGTTCCTGGCGAAGACGATGATATTAGCGATGATGAAGACCCCCTTCCTCATGATTTAGCAGATTCTGATGTTGAAGACCTCATCAATGATGATGACGGTGTTGAGAAAGTTTATTCTAGTGAAGAAAGTAGATTAAACCTTGTGTTGTAACTTGGAAAAATACACCTTAAAAATAACATTTGAATGAATATGAATGAATGAATGAAATTGTTGTGGATTGTTTAAATGTGTAAATTTATTTGGATATTTGGATTTGTGCATGCTTGTATTATTTTGTTCATGAATTTCTACATGTTATGCTAATTGTACTTGTACAGATGGCTGATGTTGCACGAGCACATGGCGGGGACGGTGGTGGTGAGGATCCTTCACGTCCACCTCCTCCATCATTCGGTTTTGCGCGGGTATGTTCGGTCAACCGAGGTAAGATTTCGGTATTATTGTAATACAAGCTAAATTTGGATAACATATTTTGAACTTTCTGCTTGCTTGAACTTTTTGACTTTATCACTATCTTGTTTTGCAGGATAGGAAAGCGAATAAGCTCCAATTTGGCGGCAGTGGGAAAGCCGCAGGAAGACCAGGAAAGGACCCAGAACCAGCTATTAAGGATGCGGTGGCCGCTAATAAAGGCCGGCCCATCGAGATCGGTTCGAAGACCGTGCTGATAAACACGGTTGTCCCTGCCCGGGCCCTCCTACTCGACTCAATGGGGTGAAACTACTTCGGGGAGATGTTGGGGGTTTATACCTTTGTATTACCTTCTGGCAGAGGTCCCTGCGGGGGTCAAGGCGAAGGCTGATGGGCCACTCTTAGGGTCAGTTGGTCCTTTTATGTTTATTTATTTTCATGTTCATTTATTAATTGTGTATATTTATCTAAATAGTTTTATTATATTTATATCATATAAATAAATAAACAAATATTAAAGAAATATTATATAAATTATATTCTAACTCTGTTTTCAATGTGTTGTATTATGATTGCAGACTACGTATAACTCGAGCCGCATTATGAGATCGAACGATGGCCTAGAATTCTGATGGATACTTTCAGGCTCTGTTTGGAAAAAATATAACCCAACAAGGCAACTTTGAAGAGGGTGTCATTGGATCAAAGAACACGTGACTGGAGCTTATGATTTGGATCAGATAGGCGGGCCAAAACCCCGATGGTGTACACGGTGATGAGTGGGAAGAAATACATCAACTTCTGGAAATGACCCTGGCAACGCAATGAGACGTCGGGAAACAAATAGCTGAATCGGTTCCAGAGCACAGTGTAGTCACGCCATGGATCTCGGTCGATCTCTCACTCGACATACTGATGGTAATTAATTATTATTATATTGATTTTACATACATATATATATCTATTATACATTTTGGTTGTGGTTGTTACGATTGTCGTTTTTAATTAGATTGAATCTTTATATGCGTGTTTGTATGTAAGAATACAGGCGTCGGCAACCCAAGAGGAACCTTCAGAGATCGACACGTTCTATCGTCTGCACACTGTTAACGGTGTATTCCAAGATCCTGAGGCTCTCCGGATGTATGTAAGTATTCTTTCAAACCATACTTTAATGAATCATCGATTAATAATGTAGCAACCCGACTAATATATTTACTATCTTGTGTTATTGTCACTACATAGGATAGGATGAGGGAGCTCGAGGCGACGGGTGAGCACACCACTGCAGAAATCAACGCGATGGTCCGAGGCGGAAAGCTTCGCGGCCACATTCCTGGCGTGGGTCCGGTATTGCCAGGATACGTCCGCTCTAGGCTGAGCTATTCCGCACCCGTTGACAGAAGCAATGATGTCGATTTCATGATGAGCTTGATGAGAAGCGACGACAGGTTCGCGGATGCTTTTGCTCGGTATGATTCAGGTGGTGCCAGCGGGAGTGGCGGGAGTCGCGCGCGTGATAGTGAGGGCGGGGAGGATGGTGATGATACGGGGCGTGAGGATGGTGGCGATGACACGAGTTAGTCGTGTTATATGTTCATTAGTATGTGACACGAGTTAGTCGTGTTACATTTATCATTTATGTTATATATCCATTAGTATGGTACATTTAAACGCTTGTTTCCCTAAACTATCATGTGCACCTATTTCGCTTTTGGACGATTTCGTTATATTAGATTTTGGTTTTGGTACAAGTTGTGGTGTATTTTGTATTGCGATCCATTTATTTTGTATTTGTGTTTTGGTGCAAGTTGTAGTGAGTGTATACAGGTTTTGCTACAGGTTTGTTATTTGGTAGATTTTTTTCGGAAAAATTCTGGAAAACGCCTGCTGTGCAGGCAGCATATTAAACAAAATAGCATATTAAAAAAAATAGTAATGTACTAACTTTTAGTATATTGTGATGTAATAGATTTTTTTTTGTAATGCAATAACAAAATATATTGTAATGCAGTAACTTTTTAATTGAGATGTAATAGAATTTTTAAGTGTAATGCACTAACAAAATACATTGTAATAATACATTGTTATGCAATACCTTTTTAACTCTAATTTACTAACTTCTAGTATACTGTGATGTACTAGATTTTTTTAACTGAGATGTGTTAAATTTTTAACTGTAATGCAATAACAAAATACATTATAACGCAGTGACTTTTTAATTGAGATGTAATTAAATTTTTAAGAGTAATGCACTAACAAAATACATTGTAATGCAGTAACAGAGAAAATACATTGTGATGCAGTAACTTTTTAAGTGTAATGTACTAACTTTTAGTATATTGTGATGTAATAGATTTTTTAACTGTAATGCAGTAACAAAATACATTGTAATGCAGTAACTTTTTTTAATGAGATGTACAGAATTTTTAGTGTTAATGCCCTAACCAAATTGATTTATATTGCAGTAACAATGACAGATAACATTATGATGCATTAACTTTTTAACTGTAATATACTAACTTTTTGTATACTGTGATGTAATAGATTTTCTTAACTGAGATGGGCCAACTTTTTAACTGTAATGCAGCAACAAAATACATTGTAATGCAATAAATTTTAATTAAGATGTAATAGATTTTTAAGTGTAATGAACTAACAAAATAACATTGTAATGCAGAAAAATACATTGTGATGCAGTACTTTTTTAACTGTCATGTACTAACTTTTAGTTAGTATGCTGCAATAGAATTTTTTTAATGAGATGTGCTCTAACTTTTTAACTGTAATGCAGTAACAAAATACTTGCTAATTGCAGTAACTTTTAAATTGCGATGTAAATTGAATTATTAAGTGGTAATGCACTAACAAAAATAATTCGTAATGCAGAAACTCACAAATTACATTATGATGCAGTAATTTTTAACTGTAATGTACAACCTTTTAGTATATTGTGATGTTAATAGATTTTTATTAACTGGATGTTGCTAATTTTTTAAACTGTAATGCAGTACAAAATACATTGTAATGCTTAACTTTTATTAAGATGTAATAGAATTTTTAGGTGTAATGCACTAACAAAATACATTGTAATAATACATTGTGATGCACTACCTTTTTAACTGTAATGTACTAACTTCTAGTATACAGTGATGTAATAGATTTATTTAACTGAGATGTGCTAACTTTTTAACTGTAATGCAGTAACAAAATACATTGTAATGCAGTAACTTTTTAATTGAGTTGTAATTAAATTTTTAAGAGTAATGCATTAACAAAATATATTGTAACCAAGTAACTGACAAAATACATTGTGATGCAGTAACTTTTTAACTGTAATGTACTAACTTTTAGTATATTGTGATGTAATTGATTTTTTTAGCTGTAATGCAGTAACAAAATACATTGTAAGGTAGTAACTTTTTAATTGAGTTGTAATAGAATTTTTAAGTGTAATACACTAACAAAATACTTTGTAATAATACATTGTGATGCAGTACCTTTTTAACTATAATGTACTAAAGTTAGTATCCTGTGATGTAAATAGATTTTTTACTGAGATGAGACTTTGTAATGCAGTAACTTTTTAATTGAGAAGTAATTGAATTTTTAAGAGTAATGCACTAACAAAATACATTGTAATAATACATTGTGATGCACTACCTTTTTAACTATAATGTACTAACTTCTAGTATACTGTGATGTAATAGATTTTTTTAACTGAGATGTGCTAACTTTTTAACTGTATGCCAGTAACATAAATATTGTTAATGCTGTAAACTTTTTAATTGAGATCTAAATAAGAATTTTAAGTTTAATGCCACTAACAAAAGACATTGTAATACAGTTAACTGTCCACATACATTTTGTTGCATGTACTTGTTAACTGTAAGGTAATAATACTTTTAGTATACTCGTGATGTAATAGATTTTTTTAAACTGAAGATGTGCTAACTTTGTAACTGTAATGCAGTAAACAAAATAGATTCGTAAGGTAGATACTTTGACTATTGAGATGTAGTTGAAGTGTTAAAATGTAATTCCACGTGAACAAAATACATCTTAATGCAGTAACTTTTTAGTGCATAATATTGTGTGACGATTTATAATATAGTGTTAATTTTATGGTATTGTAGAATAAATATGTAGGATCATCATAGGTAACAATTTAGTTCGCCAAGATAAATAACGTATTATTCACTAAATTATTAACTATGATGCACTAAGAGAATAACTGTGAAGCACTAAAATACTGTTGTATCATAACCAAAAACGCTATATTCAAAACGAGTTATCTCACACAAACTTTATTTTTTTTGAACAATTCAAAAAGCTGCGTAAAGTGTATCATGATATCTATAACTTTTAAGTTTTACAAAAGTTCTAATTTCAATTTTATATTGGTGAAAATTACGGTTAAAACGTAATGAAACAAAAATATGTTTATTTTCGTAAAAAAAAATAATTAAAGAATATAACTTTTTTGATCTTACATGATTAAAATGATTAATGGTTCATTATGGTACAAAATTTATTGCAATAACATCTAGTTTTACAAATAAAATTCTCACATATGCATTTCATCAAACACCTTGTGTGCATAAAATATGACTAAAACACCATTTTTCAAAGTGTGATATCTCACTCATACGATGTCGGTTTTTTGTGACTCAAATTGCTATATAAAGTTTGAACGTAATACTACAACTTACATATTTTAAGTGTTTCATGATTCGGTTGTTATGTTGATGATAATTAGGGTCGAAAAATTGAAAAAAAATAAAGAAAATCAAAACGTATCAAAAAATTTAAAAAAAATTGAACGAAAATTAACCAGATTTATATTAAATTAAGGAGGATGAAATTTTAAGAATTATGGTAAAATCGGTTTTTTATAAAAGTTTGCCGTTGGAGAGTTTTATTCATTTGAAATTTCGAGTGAATTAAAAAAAACATGGATATTTACAAAAATGCCCCTGACCAAATTTTTTGTAATTATTAAAGTGGCGGGAGTTGGACGAAAATATGAATAAAAAAGGGAGGGGGACACTTGTCACTCCCACAATTCTTCCTACCCTTTTTATTTTAAAGTGTTTTTATTATAACCCTAATATATATACTTATTACTTGTATATATATATATATATATACACATATATAGTGTAACTTTATTTTCAGCACTAGTTTTAATGAAAGAACTGACATAACTCATTCTAATCCATTGGATCATTTCATCAATGGTCAAAACTTAATGTGGCTATTTTGTAAATAAATAGAAAAACAAAGCATAACTGATAAGATGAAAAAGGGTATTATAGTTGTTTCATTAAAAATCAATGAAGCACCATTTTCCCTATTCTTTAACCTAGTAACCACCTACATTTGACATCTCCATTTCTTTACATCTGCTCTTCAATATAACAACACGCTTCCATTCTTTTTTTATTATTGGCATTTATTTTCATTTTCATTTATTCATTATTGATTCATTCATGTATTACTAAAATAATAAGAAATCAAATGGATGGTGGATGCAAATCATAGATCAGATTCATAAATTGGTTAAGATGGTTGCGCAAATCTTAAATCAAATGGGATGGTGCATTAAAAATAACCAATACAACTTACATTCGATCTACCTCATCCCGATCACCAGGATATGTGAAAACGACCCCCCCCAAATCTATCGTTTTGTCCATGGTGGTTGTGTATTGTCACCCACGTGCCTAGGGGTTGCGGTCGTTATATGGAGCGGCTTGGTCTTAGAAACATGCATATTCATATACGAGACCTACGGTAATGATAATATTGATGATTGTTTAAACTCAATTTTATAGAATTTACGGTATCTTATTATATTATTTTTTTTAGCTTTTGTCGGTTAAAAATACTATATTGGTGGCGAAGCTTAGGAATGGTTTCAGTGGTATGAAGTATTTTGGATTATTATTTGATTATAAAATTGTTTATATTTTTTCTTTTCATTTTCTTGCAAAATTATAAAGAACAAATAAATTTTTAATCGCAGTAAGTAACAAGAGAGATGTTATTGACTTGTTGATGATTATAAAATTTATTCGCTGCCTTTTATGTGATATATAACGAGATTGTGCATAGGTGTTGTGATTAAGTTGTGTAACTGTGTTCATATTTTACACTTTTATATTTAGTGCATGTATGTTATTTACCTTGTCGTAATATGTTAGATTTTTATTATTTTGCTCAACTATCGTGTAATTCTAATCATTTTTGCATTTTAGGAATGAAGACGTGCAAATATATTATTTGAAGGCGTGCACGTATGTTTAAATGAATTTGATGAGAAATTGAAAATACAGACATGTTTTTTTGAAGGCGTGCACATATGTTTTGGAAAGTGTGCGTACATGTTCTAATGAATTTGACAAGAAACTAAAAATACACACATGTTTTATAAAGGCGCGCACATATGTTCTTGGAAGGTGTGCATACTTGTTCAAATGAATTAGAGGAGAAACTTCAAATACGCATGTCCGTGGAAGGCGTGCACATATGTTCTTTGAAGGCGTGTACATTTTATTCAACATGATACATTTGTATTCGAATTGTATATAATTTAATATCAAATTTTGTGTATAATATTTATTTCCATGGTTTGTCATAATTCTAGAAGTCACATGTTTAACTTTTTATATTTGGAATTTTAAAAATGTACACTAGACACATATATGTAATCATCATGTTAAGTGAAACATATTTTATCAAAATAGTTCAAAAAATAATATACTAGAAACACATGTATGCATAAGACATTTTTCAAAGTATGTTTGCAAAAAAAAAAAAAAAACTAAAAAAAAATCTAAAAATGATTTTTTGAAACTTCTTAAAATCCAAGATATTAAAAAACGTTTTTAAGAAAACAAATTCAAAAAAATAAAAAAATGTCTATTTACTATTGTACCCTTTTAATTTAAATTAAAAGTATTATGATTTAAAATATTTTGATTGGTTGAAAAGAGTTCTGTCAGTTCTCGCATTAAAATTGGTACTGAAAATAAAGTGACCCTATATATATATATATATATTGTAACTTTATTTTCAACATCAAATTAAGTGCGAGAACTGCGAGAACTCTCAAAAATATACATGCACGTCTTCAATAATCGTATTTATGCACATATGTTCTAAATAGAACAAATATGTTTTGTTAAAAAACATATTTGTTCTAAGGAATTTGATGAGAAATTGGAAATACAAATTTTTTCTTTGAAGATGTGCATATTTAAAGAAAAAAAATTTGTATTTACAATTTCTCATCAGATTCTTTAAAAAAAATATGTTTGTTTTAAA
>BQNB010072342.1:0-32468 GCA_026074375.1 Tanacetum coccineum
AAATAATGTTGTAGTTAATTCTTATTCTTGGTTATTTTATAATTTATACTCATTTGATCTTATATATGATTTATGTGTTTATCATACAAAGTTTATACCATTGTTATATGAAGATGCAATTAATTCATTTATTGCAAATAACGGACAAAATCAATTTGTAGCAACTAATGGTGTGCTCAGTTGAAGAAAAATATCTCATTTTTCAGAAAAAATTTCATTTGAAAATGGAAAAAATTGAAAACATGTTCAGTCGTATTTTTTTCTAATATTTTTTCAAAAAAAAAAATTCTCATTTTCCAATTTTATATAGAAAAATAAAAAATCTCATTTTACCATTCTCTATTTGTTAAAAAGGAAAAATGTAACTCAATCTAAACATTTTTCAAAATTCTCAACTCTTTACTATAGAAGAAAAACCATTCATTTCTCGAGAATTTTTGAAACGGAAAAACATGAAAAAAAATTTCTCCAACTAAACACCACCTAAAAGTTTTATTATTTCAACTAAATTACTAAACCGTAGTTAAATTTAGTTTCTAATACAAAGAAGAATCACATTAGCTTATAAATAAATTATTGTTCCTATGTAATAAGGATACATGCATTTTAGTTATTTTGTCTCATTTATAAAAAGCGTTTTATCTTTTGAAGTTACCGAGACTGGTGATATTGAATTTTTAATGCCGATGCTCTAGGATTTGAGATTATTTATCGAGTACTCTAACATTCTCAACACACAGACATGTCTTGACAATATGAAATCGATGAGTTTAAGAGCTAGAGGAAACTCAGTTTCAAACTTCAATAGTTGGGTTTAGGAGGATGTCGATGGACTTAACAACGACGCGTATTACTTCCATTATGACAAATGTGTTTCCGACGAGTTCACAATTCACGTATTACTCACAAGACCCGAATACCAAAGCGACCCGAGTTCATATTGCAATGAAGCAAATGTGATCACTAGTTCAATGACCCATACCCCACTTCGGCAGCATCGATTATATTCTTGTTGTGATAAATAAATAGATTATATGAAAATGATAACGAACACGTATACATATATGGACTTGATGAAATTAACTGTTTCTTTCTAAGCTACCTGAAATAACTGTATCTATATTTCTTTTAATCATGGTTTTCGACCTTATGGCCGACTAATCTATGGGGTTTGAAGACACCGCCACACAAACTCATAACATACAAACTCATACCATGTAAAGCTTTCATTTCTTAAGAGGTCGGTGTGGCCACTTCGAAGTTGTTTGCAACTAACAGAAATTGAATTTGACACCTCACACATTTTATAATAATAGCCATAAATTACTTTGCCACTGACCTCCCTGAGTGGTTAACTGTATCTATTTATATACAATATGAAGTGTTTTAAATATACGTGATGGGATTTCTTTGTTTTAGTTTGTAGATGATGGTTTTCTTACAAACTAACAACGTTTTTGGTATTCAAATAAGTTATGATAGTTATGGATTTGATTATCGTTGTTTTATTATTTGATTATCGTTGTTTTGTAATAATAACTCGAAATCTATATACATGTGTTTGATATATCAATGAAGAGCATGAGTTATATAACTTTTGAAGTTTTATTAGAAGGAAGTTCAAATTTTATTTTGTGTATTGAACTCCCTAGCAATAAAGTATCAGAAACAATATACCATTCTAAAGACATGAGTTTCATCGGCAGTATCCTATATAATCAAAGGGGTTGGTTATTTGTACCCCCCGGAAAGCCATTTGTACCCCCCCTTCGTACCCCCCTGTTTTTCCGGTTTTTTATTTTTCTTATATTTTTATAATTTTGTTTACGTTATAAAACTGTGAAACGGAAAGCACGGAACGAAAATTATAAAGTTTAACAAGTCAAAAGTATTAAACTGTCAAAAAATACGGAGACTGATAAAAGATTGTGTTGCACTGTAAACTGGGAGACAAAATGACCAAAAAGTACAAAACATTTGTACTTTTGGTGGGGTAGGGGGGTACCAATAAGAGCACCCTTATGACATATTTCTTTTATTATGTTGTTTTAGTATCCACATTTTTTTACGTTGATACATCGGGACATTGTAGGGGTGATATATCCGAAGGTACACTCTCCAGGTATGAATCCTTATGGAATAGCTTTTTTTATTGAAATGTATTTGCATGTCAAAAACTTAAAGTTCTAGGATTTATGAAATTTATGACAGATTATTAATAATCTATACATTTGTGTAATACAGGGAAATTGACTAGGATCATATCAGATTATCTGCAGCTACATCGGTTTTGAAGCTTTCCTAAATATGGTATCCACATATTCCACCAGACAAGTACCACAAAACAGTGTTGATGGCCAAGGTGTGGATTTTTATATGTTAATCAGAAGAAAAAAAACGCTATTTACTCTAGTGCTAAAGTGGCATTGCATTTACTTATATCAGGACAACTCTTCTCTGGCACGAAGATCGTTTCTCACGAAAACATTTAAGCTTTTGAGGAATAATGTTCTTCGTGGTAAATATATGTGCGTCTTTGCATTGGATGGTTCTGATCCATCAGAAGATTTACAAAGAGATGAAGTTAGTCAACAACTTGCTTAATTATTCTTTTCTTTATACATTTTGATCATACACTAAATAACAAGTTTTTTTCCTTATCTTTTAATTATTCTTTTCTTTTTGATATATGTAATTGAACAATACAATATTCTATTTATACAAGGGACGGTATGTTTTGCTAATGATTAAAGCCGGTTGGTTTACCATAAGTCAAATAATCACAATATGTTCAAATTTTCACAAGCTAACCTATGTATCACAAATCTTCTACAAAAAAAATAGGCACGACAAAATGATGTATGAAGCATGGACGGAAGTTTGTAAGGGCTAGAGGGGGTTGTGGCCCCTCCAAATTTGTTGTCATTATGTACAAAATTTACCTTTTTACTAAGAGTAATAGTTATTTTTTACATCAAATGTTGAGGAAAAATGTATATTGGCCCCCCTAAAATGAATATCTTATAAAATGGCCTCTCCAATAAAAATGTTCAAGTTCCGTCCCTGGTATGAAGCATATGTTGATATCGGTCCTCAAAAAAGGAAATTGCATTGAGAACCTTGGTGAGTAACATTAGTTATTTCTTTAGTAGTTTGTTAACTTGTGTATCTTTAGACTTCAACATATGTTTGTTATTGGATGTCCACACATAGGTCAACAAAGAATGCGATGGAAACAATGTTGGTGTCACCCAAAATGTTTAAATCTTTGTCCATGAAGCAAAACAAGAATAGAGCACTCAAAAGCGCTACAAAGTTAAAAATGTGTTTCAGTTGGAACTATCAATAGGGTGGAAGACCTACTAAACTTGGATGTAACTCCTTACACTCACAAGATCATTCTTAAATACATTTGGTAAAAATAGTCTTCCTTTCATGTTTAAGCATATTTTTTGTTCAAATGTAGATATATATATTCAACTATTTCGCATGACTTTTTAAACACGAGTGTATGTGCCGGAACATATGTTGTAACACAATTAGTGAACTGATTGTTTCTTTAATCATCTAATCTGTTGTAACAAGGAAAGTCATATGATATTTAATATATCTTTTATAGCATCTAAAAACAAGTTGAGCATCCTTTTGAGCTTTCTAAGTGGGACTACAAGTATACCCGACAAGCAACAAGAGAAGATAGTGAAGTTATACTATGGGATAACTTCACAATAAAGATAGTGGTTTAAATTGGTTTTACCTTTTTTCAACTATAAAATATATATGAACGCCTTTTACGATTATTATGAACATGAACTTATTTTCAATTTCAAACTATTTAACTACTTTTACTCTTGATGTCACGTGTATTTTATAGAGTGAGCATATCAAGTTTTAATGCGTTCATATCAAGTTACTTACATCATCTATTATCTTAAAAGTGGTAAGTGGAAAATCAGCAAGCAAGAAGGCAATAGTGAAGGGTGGCTGGAAAATCAGCAAGCAAGTGAAAAACCATGATCATTGTTTGTAAACTGTAATCCGTTTTTCAAAATTTATCCCGTGAAACATTTGCCATGTGAATTATAAGTTACACAAGATTAGTAGCATTGGATATATGTTCTTTTTACGATTATGAGTCACAACTTTTTTTTTATTGTAAACATGTAATTAACTTTAATGAGATCTTAAAAACTATGTTAATCATTTAATCTTTAATAATTCTTGAAACTAGTCGCCCATGGGAAGGGCCTTGGATCTAGTGTATAATATTTAAAAAAAAGTTTTTCTTTTGGTTACATTACTGAGTCAACTAATTCCATGACAACTATATTTTTAGATAGCTTAGAGTCTCCGTAGGTGAACCTCTGTGACCACAAAGGTATAAGATTTCAGTTATTACTAACAAACCAAGATAAGAAAATCCGCAAATTTTATATTTTTTAAAATAATTTCTATCTTAAACCAATAGAGACATTTTAATTAAATTCAAAACTATCACAACTACACAACTTATTTGACTATCTTTAAAAACTCATTCACTCCCACATTCGTTCAAAGAAGAAAATGTTCATAATTAATATACCGTAGTGTATATGACTCATGTATGTGTGAATTAGTGTAATGTTTCACAAACAGAGTCGAGAGAAACTATATAAAAAACCTAGTTACTCTCTAATCATAATTTGTAAATTCAAAACTTTTTTAGTTACATAAACTCCATGTATTTCGGTGTGTTAATCGCTCTCTAGAATTTATTTATTTATCACAATAACAGCATACATAATCCTACCGAAGTTGAATACGTGTCATTGAATTTACCTCATTGCCAATTTAAATTCGTCGTGTCGCTTCGGTTTTTGAATCTTGGAGTGATACCCGAATTGTGAACTCATCGAGAAACATATTTGGCATACTCGAAGTAATACATATCGGTTGTTAAGTCCATCGACATCCTCTTGAGCCCAGCTATTGAAAGTTTGAGACTAAGTTCCCTCCAGGGCTCCAAGTTGTCGATTTCATATTGTCGAAACATGTCGGTGTGTTGCGAATGATAGACTACTTGATGAATTAGATCCAAGAGGATCAGCATTAAAACTCAATATAACCTATCTCAGTAACTTCAAAATTGCATGTATCCAAATTACATAAGAACAATCTTTTATGTATGAAACTACAGTATGGTTTAATACTTTAGATGGAATAATAAAACCATTAGTTGCTGCAAATTGATTTTGTCACTTAACAATCATTATATCCCACATAGATTTGAAAAGTAAAATGTACCTTGGTTATATACAACACAACACATAGAATAGACGTCTCTAAGATAGTATGGTGTTTCTGATGCTTTGTTGCTCAAGTAGTTCGAATACTTGTACAAAATCGAACGACTTATGCTTTCAAACGTCTGAAATTTATATATGTTCTTTGATTTTAATAGGTCAAATTGACTCTTATAGTTTCCTACTTTTAATTTTTTTACCATTTTAAGTACTCTAAAATTTTATACCATAGAATAGACGTCTCTAAGATAGTATGGTGTTTCTGATGCTTTGTTGCTTAAGTAGTTCGAATACTTGTACAAAATTGAACCACTTATGCTTTCAAACATTTGAAATTTATATATGTTCTTTGATTTTAATAGGGCAAATTGACTCTTATATTTTCCTACTTTCAATTTTTTTACCATTTTAAGTACTCTAAAATTTTATTCTATAAGTGGGTCACTGAACTTGAGATTTTATTCCATTTTAAGTACTCTTTTATATGACACATGAGTTTTCGACCGTTCTCACTGATTTCGTTTGTTTTCGACCGTTTTCTCCTGATTTCTCTCGATTTTGACAGTTTTCGACCATTTACGTTCGTTTTTGACCGCTTTACACTGATTTTGTCTGTTTTTGACCGATTTCATCCGTCTTCGATCGTTCTCCACCGTTTTTACCGTTTACGACCGATTTCGTTCGTTTTTGACAGTTTTCGATCATTTACGTTCGTTTTCAACCGCTTTTGACTGATTTCGTCTGTTTTTTACCGATTTCGTTTGTTTTCAATCCTTTTCGTCCGTTTTCGACCGCTTTCGACCGATTTCGTCCGTTTTCAACCATTTTCGACCCTTTCCGGCCGATTTCGCCCGTTTTCGTTTGAAAAATCATTTGTTTTTGACCATTTTTGTCCTTTTTTGACCATTTTTGTCCGTTTCTATTTTTGGCATCGCCAAATGGTGACAACCCTTGTGAACTGATATCACAACATAAAGAGCAAACGGCGTAAAACGGTCGAAGATGGTCAAAATCAGTCAAAAACGGACGAAATCAGCCGAAAATGGTCAAAAGCGGTCGAAAACGACTGAAAACGGATAAAACAAACGAAAACGTTCGAAAACGGACGAAATGAGTCGAAAACGGTCGAAAGGAGACGAAAACGATCGAAATCATGCGAAATCGGTCGAATACGAACGAAATCGGTCGAAAACGGACGAAATTAGTCGAAAACGAACGTAAATGGTCAAAAACTATCGAAAACGAACGAAATCAGTCGCAAACAAATGTAAATGGTCAAAAACAGACGAAATCGGTCGAAAACGAACGTAAATGGTCGGAAAGTGTCGAAATCAGACAAAATCGGTCAAAAACGAACGAAATCAGTAGAAAACGAACGTAAATGGTCAAAAACTATAAAAAAAACGATTGAAAACAAACGAAATCAATGAAGACGGTCGAAAACGGACAAAAATAGAAGAAACGCACGAAAACAGTCAAAAACGCATGTGTCATATCAAAAGAGTACTTAAAATGGTATAAAACCTCAAATACAGTGACCCACATATAGTATAAAATTTTAAAGTACTTAAAATGGTAAAAAATTAAAAGTAGAAAACTATAAGAGTTAATTTGCCCATTTTAATATTTATCTTTGGTTCTAACTAACTCATAACCTTAATTGTTTAGTACTCCGTATTTTATAAAGTTGAAAAAGCTTATACATAATGCAACATGCTTTATAAAATAAAAAACTTTATAAATTAATGACTACACATAACAACACAATTAATTTGGATACAAAAATGGTTCTTCGTTTGTAGGAAAACTTGTATAGAAGACAACATCATTGACAGAAATAAAAAACAAGGCAAAAAAATCATGAAAAACTAATGAAGTTTCATTTGCGTTCCAATTTACTCATTCATACTTTTTTTGTTGAGGTTTAACCACTCAACTTTCATAAGTGTTACATTTCTATGTAATTTTTAAATTTTAGTAGCATTCTTTGATGACCAGGATATTTTTTATGACATGGACATTTTGTGTTGGTGACATGGATATATCATAATAACCCATATATCCATGTCACCAACACAAAGTGTCCATATCATAAAAAATATCCATGTCACTAAAGAATGTTACAAAAATTTAAAAATTACATAGAAATAGAACACTTGTGAAAGTTGAGTGATTAAACCTCACCATAAAAAGTATGAGTGAGTAAACTGGAACACAAATGAAACTTCATTATTATTTGATGATTTTTTTCCCAAAAATCAAAGCAATGTTATCATGTTCTAAAACATGTCAATTAAACTTGACTATCCTTTCGTGTTTTTTTTTTTTGATAAAACTCATTAAGTCCCAGATTGGTTCAAAGAAGAAAATGTTCTTAATTAATATACCATAGTGTATATGACTCATGTATGTGTGAATTAGTATGATGTTTACAAATCAGAGGCGAGAAACTAGATAAACAAATTTAGTTACTATCTAATCATGTTTACAAATCATGATTTGTGAATTCATATAAATTCAAAACTTTTTTAGTTACCTAAGCTCCATATATTTCGGTGTATTGATCATTTTTATAGAATCTATTGATTTATTACAATAACAATATACACAATCTTGCCAAAGTTGAGTATGTGTCATCAAATAAGTGATCACATTTGCCTCATTGCCAATTTAAACAATGGCGTAGTCAGGATTTCACTTATGGGTAGGCCGAGATGTACCAAAAGCAATAATACAACCGGTCATCATTTATATAACCTAGGTGATAAACAAATTAGTAAATAGTTGTAATGTAAATTTGCCCTTGGTTGGCCAAAATGGTATGAATTTATCAAACTTGTAATGCACTAATATATACACTTGTAAAATATAGTACATTATTACAAATATGTCATATTGGAAGTAATACTTGAATTGTGAGCTCGCTGGGAAACACATATGTCATATTGGAAGTAATACACATTGTTGTTAAGTCCATCGATATCCTTCTAAGCCCAACTATTGAAAGTTTGAGACTGAGTTTCGTCGAGGGCTCGAACTAGTCGATTTCATATTGTCGAAACATGTCGGTGTGTTGTGAATGATAGAGAACTCAATGAATAATCTCAAATCCCATAGCAATGGCTTCAAAAGATATAAACCTTGGCTTCAAAAGATATAAATCTTTACAAATGAGATTAAATAATGCGGATTACGATAGCCAAAATGAATGTATCCTTATTACATAAATGATATAGGTTATAGAATACTAAAAATGCATGATCAACAAAATTTAAATACTTATCGGATCTTTTCAATAAAACCATTTTAGCATTACATCCCATATAGGTTAAAGAAGTAAAAGATACCTTGGTTATATACATCAGTGCACATGAAAACAATGTTCTAGAATAGTATAGTGTTTCAGATACTTACGTCTTTGAAAACTGATATAAGTTCTTAGATTTTTAACTCTTATTTGTTATAAACATCTTAACAAAGTCAGTTCTTAGATTTTTAACTCTTATTTGTTATAAACGTCTTAACAAAGTCTCCGGGACTTATGTAAGATCTTAGATTTTTAACTTTTAATTATAATAAACGGCCTAGTAAAGTCTCCGAAACTTATATAAGTTCTTAGATTTTTAACTTATATATACTACTGTACATATAATAGAAAACCTACAAATCTTGAAAGTGAAAAACGTAAAGTATTTTAGTAATTCTTTAGTATTTTAGAAAGTCCTTGCACTATTTTCGGAAGACATATGCAAAGCTAGAAACTATTAATACACTACTAATACAAGTCGAAAACTGAGTTGATCCGGGTCACTTCAAACCCTGTGGGTCTAACCGAGTTGCGAAAATATAAAACCCGGTTTAATTTGACCCATTTTTTCGACTACAACCAGTTGAACCACCCTGGTCGAACCGGGTTTCAAAATATTATATTTAATCCCACATACTCAAACTTTTATTATTTTTCGTTTATAACCTATAAACTTTTTTTAATCACTAAAATAATTTGTTGCTATGAAATCTCGTTATTATGTACGGCTACTCATCTAATATTTTATAAAAGGCTTGTCTTCATTCTGGTATGGCTTCGGTTCTGCTCAATGGTAGCTTTTCGTCCGAATTCCAATTTTATTGCGGTTTGAAGCAAGGAGACCCCTTAGCGCCTTATCTCTTTTTATTAGTCATGGAGTCCCTCCACCTTTCGGTTTCTAGGGCCATTGAGGCGGGGATTTTTAAGGGCATCAAAATTGATTCAACTCTAAATCTTTCTCACCTATTTTATGCGGACGATGTGGTCTTTATAGGCGAGTGGTCACCTTCCAACCTTTCTGGTATTACCAATATTCTCCATTGCTTTTCCTTATTGTCTGGTCTTTCGATCAACCTTAAAAAGAGTAATCTGCTTGGAGTTGGGGTTCGTTCTGAGTATGTCAAAGATGCATCTGTGAACCTAGGTTGCTTGACTATGAAAACCCCGTTTAAATATTTAGGGGTGATGGTTGGTGGTATTTGTGTCACTTCTCAGGCTTGGGAGGATACCATAGGAAAGCTTAAGGCTCGGCTCTCCAACTGGAAACTCAAAACCCTCTCGGTAGGAGGGAGGCTTACCCTCCTTAAATCGGTTCTAGGGTCGACACCTATCTATAATTTGTCCATTTATAAAGCCCCCAAATTTGTGCTTCATTCGATGGAGTCCTTGCGAAGGAACTTCTTTAATGGTTCTCAATGTAATGAGAGGAAAATAGCATGGATTAAATGGACCACGACTCTCGCGTCCAAGAAAAATGGTGGGTTAGGTATCTCTAGTTTGTATGCTTTAAATAGGGCGCTCCTTTTCAAGTGGGTTTGGAGATTTATTTCTCGGGACAATTCCCTGTGGTGTCGTTTGATCTTGTCTATGCATGGTTCCAAGTTACCTTCCTCATCCCCATTTCGGTATTCGACTTGGCTCTCCATTATTCGGGAAATTCATTCGCTTAAAGATCGAGGAGTAGATTTGGTATCCCATTGTCGCATCCATGTGGGTAATGGGTTGCGCACTAATTTCTGGAAGGAGGTTTGGATCGGCGATAATCCCTTGTGTGTTTTGTTTCCTCGCATTTTTGCTTTGGAAACTAATAAAGATAGTTCGGTGGCTGTGAAACTGTCTTCTGTTACTTCGTCTCTTCGTCGTCCAGTTAGAGGTGGGTCTGAAAGTTCGCAATTATCTCTCCTACAAGAGTACATAGAAGGGACGATTTTGTCTTCGTTGGAGGATAGGTGGGTTTGGGATTTAAATGGGGAAGGTGTCTTTTGTGTCAAAGACGTGCGAAATCTTCTTGATGATGTTTTTCTTCCAAAAGCCCCTATCGCTACAAGATGGATTAAGTATGTGCCGATAAAACTTAATGTCTTCGCTTGGAAGGTCCATCTGAATCGTTTACCAACTCGTGTAAACCTGCAACATCGTGGTGTTTTGGTTTCGGATCCTTCATGTCCTATTTGCCACTCAGAAGATGAAGACTTAGCGCATTTGTTTTTTCGATGTAGTTTGGTCACGGACATCGTTAGGCTTGTCTGCCGGTGGTGGAATATAGCATGGGCGTCGATTGATTCGTATTCCAATTGGCTTCATTGGTTCAATGCTATCAGATTAAGTCCTAAAGTTAAAGATTTGCTTGAAGGAGTTTTCTACATAACATGGTGGAGTATTTGGAGGTTTCGAAATCAGGTCCTCTTCTCGTCTCTCGTCCCCCGCAAAGATGTTCTTTTTGATGATATAGTGTCGCGTTCTTTCACATGGTGTCGTTCTAGATGTAAAAGTAACTTTAGTTGGGTTAGTTGGTTGCAACATCCCTATTTGATTTCTTTGTAATTTTGTCTCTAGCTCCTTGCTAGTGTTTTGTTCTAATAAAGTTGCCGTTCAAAAAAAAATATTTTATAAAAGGCTTTCTCATTTTCTTTGGGTCTAACTAACTCATAACCTTAGTTTTAACACGTTTTAAAGATTTTTAACTTTATTTTTTAGAAGACGTTCTTATCGTCTTTGGATCTAACTAACTTATAACCTTAATTTTACACGTTTTTAGGAGAAGAAATTATCTTCTTCATTTATATATCAAACACATGTATAAGATTTCAAGGTATTACTACAAAACAAAGATAATAAAATCCACAAATTTGTTTTTTATTTTGTTGCAATTTCTATTTTAAGACTATAGAGACATTTTAATTAAATCCAAATCTATCACAATTGCACAAATTTATTTGAATATCAAAAGCGTTGTAGGAAAACGTATAGCGACAATATCATTTACAAATTATAAAATAAAGCAATGTTGATCATGCTCTAAAATAATAACCATGTACTATGGTAAAGGTTGAATTAGTAAAACTTGTACATGTCAATTGAACTTGACTATCTTTAGTTCTTTTTTGATAAACCCATTCAATCCCTCATTGGTTCAAGGAAGGAAATGTTCATAATTAATATACCATAGTATATAATAGTTTTAATGTTCGTACATGCACGAGGCTTAGACATTATATTTTTTTTAATATGTGTATAATTTTTATTTTTATTTCTGTTTTATAAGTTATGTTATAGAGTATTATCCTAATCATATGAAAATAATAGATTCATTAAATATGTTCTATATTATATTCGAACCATTGACCTCAACTTTGAAAGGCTGGTATTCTTAGTGTTGAGTATGCCGTTAATATTTTATATATTTTATGATTATAGTTACATGAGTATGTCAGGTATACTTAGGATTCATGGTCATATTTTGTGTTAAAACATGTAAAATTTTAGCTTCGTAATCAAATTTAAAAGCATCAAGTTGAGTTATCAAAAGCGTCAATATTTATAGAATATTTAAAACTAAAAAACTCAAATAAGTATTATATTTCGTGCATACAATATGTTTTGGTTAAACAAAGATTTACCTATTGTATATCTTTAATACATATACAAATGTAAAAAGAGTTTTACCTTTTTTTTTTTGAACAACACTTTATTAAAAAACTAGCAAGAAGCTAGAAAAATTACAAAGTTACAAGATGAGGATTTTTTAGCCAATCAACCCAACTAAACGACACATTACATCTAAACCGACTCCAATAAAAAGAATACGACACAACATCATCAAAAATAACCGCCTTAGAAGGAGAAACCACACCAAAGACACACTTATTACGATAAGCCCAAATTAGCCACCACAACCCAAAACACACCCCTTCTAACAACCTTTTATGCTTGATAGGAATCCGAAGATTTACGATCCAAGAAACCCATTCATCGAACGTATGCACTTCCATGAAATCCACCTCCCACCAACGGCAAATCTTGCGAAAATTATCTTTCGCAACAAGGCAATCAAAAAATAAATGACTTGACGATTCCGTGACGCTACCACAAACGGGACAAAGAATAGACGGAATATCTATACCTCTCCGGGATATATTAAGACGGGTAGGCAAACAATCCATTCTCACCTTCCACGCATGAATGTTAACCTTGATTGGCACCGCTTTTATCCATCGAGTTTGAGTAGACACTTCCGGAAACCTGTTATCATCAATAACCTTTCTAGCCGAAGCTACCGAGAACTCACCCGAACCATCAAGCGTCCAATACCACCTATCAGGCGTGACACCAAGAACAACACCTTCCACGTAAGTCGTCAAATCCGTCAACTGATCTTGTTCCACTCCGCTTCTAGGAGCACGACGAAAAGACCAGGTCAAGTTCTCCTGTGACAGTTTAGAAGCCACATCGACAGTCTTCTTCACTTCCAGCGCATAAAGCCTAGGATATCTTTGTTTCAAAACCATGTCTCCATGCCACAAATCCTCCCAAAAATAAGTATCCGCACCATTGCCAAGCTTTTTCTGCATAAAATTATTTAAGTGTATACCTTTTATCTTCAATGTTTCCACCTCCTGGAGAATGCTTCGCCAAATGGACTTGTAACCAACCTTGAATCCGCTACCATTTTTCCCATCTTCGCCATGAATAGCTTTAATAACCCTAGTCCATAACAAGTTCTTTTGAGTTGTAAACCGCCAAACCCATTTACACATAAGAGCTCTATTAAGCGCATATAAACTAGAAACACCAAGGCCACCTTTCTCTTTAGAACACAAAACCTTACTCCATTTCACCCATATATATTTTTTACTATTTAAATCGACACCACTAAAAACCGACTTCGAATTGATTCCATGCGTTGAAGGACTTTCATTGGCACCTTGAATATAAACATATGATAAATAGGCATGGATCCTAGAACTGCTTTGAGAAGGGTTAAACGACCACCTATCGATAATATTTTCATCTTCCATTTTGAAAGACGATCTACCATTTTATCCACAATCTCATCCCAAGATTTAATCCGAGACATATTTCCCCTAACTTTTGAACATAAATAAGCAAAATGAGCCTTAAGGACACCACAACCAATTCTATTTGCAGCTTGCACCACCCTATCTTCACTCACCACAACACCCAATAACTTACTCTTGCTTAAATTAATACTAAGACCTGAAGCACGATGAAAACATTTCAATACATATATAATCGTATCAATATTCTTAGTACTCCATTGCCCCATAAACACCGCATCGTCCGCATAGAACATATGAGAAAGATGCATAACCGAATTAAGCACAATGCCATTAAACATGCCCGCATCCACAACTCTTTTAAAAGAAATGTGAAGACTCTCTATAACCAAAATAAAAATGCAATTCTTCTGAACCCATCAATAAAAAGCTAGAAACTCTTTTTTTTATTTATGAAATTTTATGTGCTTTGATGTTTTTCTATTTGGTTGTATAACATGATTTCAGACCGACAATGAAAAGTCCACCAAAAAGTATTCGGGTAGATTTGTGATGCGATTAGATACTATTAAATCTTTGTTTGAAAGTAAAAAATTGTTTACCTTTGTTCTATTTTAAAATATAAAGTCTAGGGGTATAAAGTTTAAGGGGTTAATTGTTTATTTTTTAAAGTTATAGTGAAACTTTTAAATTTATAAATTTACACTTAACTCCATATAATTTATTTAAAATTAAAAACCACTAAAGTTTTATTAATTACCTCCTCCCTTTTCAAGTTTTTTTCACAAATTTAACATATATATTTTTATGTGTTATTTTTCTCCATCACATTTCTCCAACGAATAGAAGCCATTAGGCGACAACATAAGGTTAATCTGCCTTATGAAATGTTATTGACTAGATTGTTCAAACACATTGTGTCAAACTCTCCTGTGTTGTCGGATGATCGCTACATCTTGTGTGATCATGTTACGTATCCCCTCGCTCCTCATTATTAGCGAAAGACGCGAACGGATCAAGGCACGAAAGGATGTCGTTATTCAAATTCCACTTATTCCTCCTCTACCTTCGTTCATTCATCACCAACTCATCTATTGATGATGAAAATGAAGAAGGTATTTCTCGTTCTAATACTCCTTCACCCTCTCGATTTGTCAATTAGTCCAATATTGTTCCCCAAATCTTCAAAACTCCACCTCTTGAAAATCAACCCATGCACACCTACCAAACCGAAATCCTAAATCATCAAAGTTAACACCGGGTTGAGCATCCCCAAACGGGTTAAGGTCAATCGAAAGAGCACTCAAGAATGTGTTGAAGGGAAGAAAGAAATGACCAAATTTAAAGAAGTATTAGACATTTATTATTACTATTACTTATTTCACTAATTACTCAATGCTTTGCTAGCTAGTATTATGGATTTATTAGTAGGATTTGAGTTTCGTAGGTAGGCAATGAAATTTTTTTTGGATGATCATTCAATTTTATCATCCTAAATCCTATTTGCATGTTAGTCTAAATATTATGTGTATGCTTGAAATGCATGATTAGATACTTATTCTTATGCCTTTGCTTGTTTCTCTTGAACTTAAATTTGCATGAGTTTATTTTTGTTGCAAAGATAGAGTTAGTTGGTTCTTGAGAAATAGGATTTGCCACACCCTGTCATAACCAAGCCTTTCCTTTCTGCACCAAAGTGAAAAACTAAGAATTCTGGGAAAAATTAGTCTTCCCCAGAAAGTGGCCCCAGTTCCTCAGAAAGTGGCCCCGAATACATGTAGCGGGCCCTTAATATATTTGGGACCGCCCCATATTTATGGGACCGCATTCAGGAGAGAAACAAAATTTTCAATTTTTTCTCTTTTTCTGCAACTTTGACACTCTCTATTCTAGCCTCAGCTGGCATTTCTCTGTTTAGACATAGAACTTTTTACTCATTCTTCATCAAATACCATGCTTTTCCATATTCTCTTCTTCCTTTTAATATATAAACCACCAATCACCTTCATCATCTTCTTCTTTCTACTTGATATAAACTCTCCAACTAAATGAGCTCTTCAAACCCACCTCCAAACTTCTCAAGAAAACCTAGGATTTCGGTAAGACAAGTTTAGAGAAGAACCACACCTACACCAAAATCACCACCACCATCTCAAAGTGTCTCACCATCTTCTCCACCAAGAGCTACCTTTCAACCAACTCCACCACCTACCAACAATCCAAATATGGAACAAATGGTGAATCAACTCCACCACATTTCTTAACTTCTTGAAACAAATCTCCATCATGCAACCAATGCTTACTCTCAATTACCACCTTCTCCATGCTTTTCATTACCACCTTTAATCCATCCCACCACTCTTGACCAAGTCAACTTTCACTCGGGGTTTTGCCATTGTTGCATGTACACCCAAAATCAATTTCAATCAATAAGAAATGAGTTTAACTTCATTTAATTCCTTCTCACTCGACCTCTATATCGAGCTCCACCACAACCAAATAATTCATCACCAACGTCTCCCTTTTCACCTCGCAACTATTAAACATTCTCACATGTTTAATTTTTCTAAATAATCGGCAACCCATGCTTTGCTCGAGGCATCTCCTAGACATCAAGAATCAACTTGTATAGCTATAGTTTAGAATGTTTCTTTATGTTATGCCTCTATGCTTAACTTCTAGTCTTGTAATATTCATACTCTTCTAGTATGAATTTAATCTAATTATGAATGAATGGTTCTTTATTATTATGGATGATTTGTATGCATTATGTTCTAGTTGGCTACTCCTCTTCTATTGTCCTTCTAACTCGTTTTTGTAGCAAAATCCTATAAGCTCGATCCCTTAGTGCCCCATACAAGAGGGAGCATACATCAAGGAGGAGTCTCGGCATCGTCGATTTCTTTCTTTCTCTACTCGACGATCACCTTTTTAGATTCGACAAAAAAGGGGAGAAATATATTAAAACTCATTAGTAACTTGAAAATTTTATTTTTATATAAAATGAGCTTATATTTTGTCATCATCAAAAAAGGAGAGATTGTTAATACAAATAATGTCTAAAAATGTTATTTATATTTTTCGCCCTCTCTACGTTTTGAAGATGACAAAATGTAAAAACGTTTACGAAAAAAAACGTTTACATGTTATTAATCGTAAACTTCCATTTCTACGTAAATCATTTAAGGTATGTATAAACAAATCATTAAACATGATTAGTGATTAAGAAAATATATTTTTCTTAACCATTACATTTCTACAAGAGTATTTTTACAAAAATAAAAATATACAAATTTTTTTTATTAATAAAAGAAATATTTTATTTAATTATAAAAATTCAAATATGATTTCCCCCCCAAATAGAAGCCTTCACACCTGATTTAACCTTCCTCACTAAAAGACAAAGGGAACGTCTACCTAGGGGCGGCCCCCAGATGTATCAGGGACCGTCGGGACCACCCCTAGTGAGCGTTACCATTTACTGGCTATAAATACTTCACTATTCTTGTCGTTTAAAAAAAATACTACACTATTCTCTATAGAAAAAGAGTCCTCTTTGCATGTATTTTTCAGTTATCTTTCTCTCTCTAAAACCTTCTTTCTCTCACTAAATCTCTTGATCACCAACATTGTTTAGTCTTGCTTCAAATGACCAAATCTCATCTTCTTCCTTCTTCTATAAAGTGTAAGAGAAGAACACTCGTATTCGTCAAAAAAATAAAGTGTTATAGATTTGTGATTTCTCCTCTCTTCTTCTAAGATTCAAACCTCTATTTTCTTGATCTTGTGTTTGTGTGTAAATTCAGATAGTGTATAAATCCGATAGTATAGATTTTGTGTTGGTTAGTATTTTAGTCCTTAAAATACATTGGTGAAGTGGTAGATTAATTCTATCTATGATTAGGACTTGACATTAAGCTTAGTGTCGAAAAATAACGTAAACGATGTATAAACGTTCTTCTCCGCCTAAAGAGAGCTTGTTCACATAGTGAAATCTTGAGTCGGATACTCGGGGAGTGGAGTCGGGCGAAGAGGAGCTTCGTAGCCGAACCACTATAAATCTTGGTGTCGTGGTTTATTCATTCTATCCCTTATTTATTTTACATTGTTTACATTTCTTATTTATTGGTTGTATTGTAATTGTGAGTAGTTATATATATTATTGGTTCACATTGTTGGTTGATTGAACATACATTCGAATATAATATTTTTAGAAGCAAACTTTTGAAATGCTAATTAACCTATAAACTTTTTAACCCTCCCCCCCCCCCCCCCCCCCCCCCCCCTTTCTAGTTTTCACAGATCTAACTAACCTAATTTCACATATTTTTAAGAGAATAATTTATGCTCTTTATATATACAATTTATATATATTCTTAGATTTTTAATTTTAATTTTAGAGAAAGTCTTGTTAGGACATTCATTATGGTAGTTTATATAAAGGTCTAAATGACATGAAGAGGTCCTAATTTTTAAAGAGGTCCTAATTTATGTTTCATTTCATCTATAGTGGAGTTTCATTTCATGTCTAAGTGACATAAAGAGGTCCTAATTTTTGAACATCTTTATAAGTTTAAAACATTTAATGCATGTGTTATGTAAAGTACTTTATGAAGTTGTAAAGGTTTACACCATAATAAATATATGTTTATAATCTCAAAAGGTTTAAAAATAGATGTTCTTACTGCATTTAGATATAACTAACTTAATTTCACATGTTTTTAAGAGAATAATTTATGTTCTTTATTTATACACCAAACACATGTAAAACGTTTCTAGTTATTACTACAAAACATAAATAATAAAATTCAAAAATATGATATTTTTTTTTTCAATTTCTCATGTTAAAACAAATGTTAATAACATTTAATAGCAATCAACTTTCTCAAATGTTCACTTGTTAAATATGAACGCTATAACTGGCAACCGGCTACACCGGTTAAATTTTAGATCAATATCATACTTTTGCTTACGCGTCATAACTGGCAACCGGCTACACCGGTTAAATTAAATATGTGAACTTTTTTTATTTTATGTTAATTAAGTGAAATTAGGTGTGTTCCAAAATACCTATCAAACTTTGTCAAATGTTAACTTAAGAGATATGAACCCAATCTGACGTAGATTATAATGGTACAAATTTATAACGTTGCATGTACATTTGTCATTTGACGTGAATTTTGGAGGTAAAAATCGAGTTTTACGGATATCAATCCAAAACAAAAAAAGTTCGATGACATTGTGATATTTTATAGAGTTCATATCTCATAATGAGACATTTAAAAAACTTCATTACTATTAGATGCCATTAACATTAAAACAGTAAAGACATCTTAATTAAATCCAAAACTATATAACTACACAACTTATTTGAACACCAAAAACGCTTATCACCTATAAATTATAAAAAGCAATGTTATCATGCTCTAAAGCTGATATTTAACATTTTAACACACTTCATATGTATACAAACATATACAGTTATTCATGTGGCCTTGAAAGAAAATTGATTCACAATAAGCTGATAACCTTTTTTTTGAATGGCTCAATTATATAAAGCTAGATCAAATTAGCAAAAGAGAAACAAAAGAAATTACATACGCGGGTTTGCATCCACGCATTCCAATTGATTTTAGCCTTACGATTCTTATTACATAACCAATTAAAATAAAAAGAACTACAAAGTCAAAAAGTTAATGCTTTTTAAGTCTTGAGCCACATATAGCCAAGGATTCAAATAAGAATAACACAAGTTGAGTTTAAGATCCTCCATTGCTTAGAACCACCGTCGTGTCCATCGATCCATTGAAACATGTCAGCCATATTAACGAACCCCCAGA
Organism: Tanacetum coccineum; assembly: GCA_026074375.1. Taxonomy (NCBI): domain Eukaryota; kingdom Viridiplantae; phylum Streptophyta; class Magnoliopsida; order Asterales; family Asteraceae; genus Tanacetum; species Tanacetum coccineum. The sequence continues at coordinate 19,448 of BQNB010072342.1, forward strand.
ATATGATGATCCATGATAACCATTTACATGGTATATTGGTATAGGTTGAATTAGTAAAACTTGCACATGTCACTAATGTTGGGATTTGATAACTTGTTAACCATTAAAACTACAAGTACGCAGCGGATATGGATCAAGCTTGGCATATACGATTAACACATAATACATAAACAAAAGGTAAACAAGAAAACTAACCCTTGATAATAAGGCATCAAACACGCGTCTCTGAGGGTCATAGGACGCGTCCAACGTATTGGTGTGATCCAAGGACGACGCGTCGTGGGTGGTTAAAATTAGAGGCGGCAATCTCCGCCCATTCTCATAGAAATGGGCTATTTGGGCAAAAAATATACAGCTTTTGGGTTCTTCTGGGCATCTTTATATTTTGGACGGGCGATTTGGGCGGATGATCTATCAGCTGATATCTTGAACGGGCTCAAATGGGCACAATCTTGTATCTCCTCTGGGCAAGATGGGCGATTTGTTTTTTTATTCTTTTTGCCCTTAAGTAATGTTAACAGTGAAACATCGAACAACAAAGGGAATTTAAACTGATTACATAAATTTAATTAAATCATTTAATTAGTTTGAAGGAGAACGACGGTTAATTTTTTTGAGATACCTGCGTTGGGATAAGAGTTTGAGAAGAAGGGTAACTATGGATTTAATTGTATTAAATGCTATTAAGGAAATAATAAATAATAAATACAGTATATTTTTATATCTAATATAATATATTTGTATCCAAAGTTTATGTTTAGCATCGTTAACACACTTTTTATTGTTATGCTTGTATTTTATAAGTCTTCAAACTAGTAAAAAATTGTCTTGTATATGCAACTTGAATATTTTTAAATATTTTAAAAAACATTTTGTTACCGAAGTGACCTTTGATAAAACACAATTTTACAAACCTAAATAAAACCTTAATTCCTATACGGATAAAGACTGTTAAGTTTTGTATGTATTACGAAGTTTTCGAATAGTCCGTCTTAACTCAAGCCCGTTTGGCCCGTGCCCGTTTGGTCTATGCCCGTTTGGCCCACGCCCGTTTGGCCCAAATATTTTATTTGCCCGTTTGGCCCGTGTCCGTTTGAGCCCGCGCCCGTTTGAACCGTTGCCCGAGCCCGCCCGACCCGCCCGTTTTGCCACCTCTAGTTAAAATGGAGAACTTGGTTTTGGCTACGACAGAGTTGTGAAGTCGGTTGTGCAAGTATACGTGTTGTAATTTGGTTATGTGGTGTATATTTCTATATAAGTGAGATATACTTGGATGGCGATGTTGGTTGTCGAGAGAAAATGTGACGTGGTGTTGAATTTGACGATGATAATACTGGTCACTATAACCACTAGCCTTGAAGATGCTTCATTGCCAATTTGCCATTGGCTTGTTACAACCTCACACCATTTGCAATATCTTTGAATGAAATAACACCTGGTTTAAGGGAGAGGCTGCCTCCAACTGACTCGAGGCTTAGACCCAACCAACGACACTTGGAAAACGGTGAATATGAACTAGCAAATGCAGAAAAACTCAGACTTGAGCAATTACAGAGACAGGTACCTGATTTAATTATCGTTCTTAAACTTGATTATTTGCATATTTGTACTTAAGAGTCTGATCTTGGTTATATATGTGGATAGGCAAGAAAACTGCAAGAACGAGGGTGGAGACCAAAGTGGTTCCAAAAGGACGAAGATGGTTGTTTCCATTACATGGGTGGATACTGGGAAACCCGAGACAAGAAAGACTGGAATGGAATTCCCGATATATTTGGACAGAGTGTTGAGTTGCCTCCTAGTGTAGAAGAAGCGTGAGCAGGAGGTTATGTTGTACGTAGCTATTAAAACCTTGTAACAAGTCCGTTTGAGGCTCTGTCAAGTATATAATTTACCTAAAAAAAGAAATAAAAGGAAATCATGCGCGCTGTTCAAACCGGTATCAATCTTTTTTCCTTAACGATTACCGATCGATTGCATTAACGGGTATAGCATTTTTCACAACAATGGTGTTGTTTTTGTACCTTCTGTTTATTCCCTCCACATTGTAATCCAGACTCCTTCAGTTGTTTTGTACCGATTAAGTTTCTTTCTATTGCTTATGCGAGTATATCAAAAGTGGAAATATGCTTCGGGTGTGATTGGGCCTTGCTTGATTTGGAGCTCGGTGTTAGCTCGAGTCTCGTAAAGCTGGTTATTATCTTATCATGACATGTTTAAGCGTGACTCGTGTAGGGTAATTGAGTGAAAACTGAATCAGTTTCAAAGTCCTTAAGTTAATCATGTTAAGCTATGCTCCAACTCGATTTCTTAACTTGACGACTAATTTTGTATAATGCTCAACCGGGTACAAGAAAGGCTTGGATGAGTGTGAGCTCTAGCTGAGATATTACTGAAGTAATTAGTACACAAAACCAAAAACCCAATTCAAAATGGAACAACTCGAGCTGAAAACCGAATTTGAATTCGGGTCGCTACGGTTTTTGGTTCTTGTGAGTAATACCCTATTTGTGAAGTCGTCAGGAAACACAATTTGTCATACCGGAAATAATACGCGTCGTTGTTGAATCCATCAACCCATACTTCGCTTCCGCGGGATTCAGTATGTTGTTGTTGGTGAATCCATCGACATCCTTCTCCTAAGTTCAACTTTTGAAGTTTGAAACCGAGTTTCCTCGAGGGCGCAAACTAGTCCGATTTCATATTGTCGAAACATGTTGGTGTGTTGCGAATGATAGAGTGCTCAATGAATAATCTCAAACGAGGATATAAGCCCGCGCTTCGCCGCGAGACGTTTGTATAGCATACCATTGTAAGCATCTTAGGTTCAACGTTTTGCTAATATGGACTAAAATTGAAAGAATAAACGACTCTAGAATTCTGTAATAAGGCATTCAAATGATGTTAAACATAAGATACTACAGAAACTAAGAAAATATTCAAGCAGAAATAGAAAGTGTTTTAATTCAAAGGATAATTGATTCGATGAGGTAGATATTGCTCGGATAAGTTAATTCCGTTAGTCTCAGGCAAGTATATAATACACCTTCTAAACTGTTCTCGTTTCGATAATCCCAGAGCTCTTACACTGTTTACTGAAGATGAAAGGAGGCGCTGCATAAATAAAACCATTAATCACGCATTATTGAATGTGTAGCGCTTTTAAACTTGATTTATAAAGGTCATATTAATTGATCAAATCCGGCCAAAGTAGGCTAGAATGACGAAAAACTCTTTTTTGTATCTGGGTTTGGTGTTTGAAACATATAATATATACTTTCAAAAGTTTAAAATATACTTCATGGACTTCAAATTATAAGAGCTAAAAAATTTTAAATATGAACTGACCCGAGATTTTGACCAAGATAGGTCGTGTCCTGCTCCGGAAAAAGGGGAAAGAAAAGCATCAGTTTGACCCGACGCCCAAAACCCGCCTTATACCCGAACCACCCTTTTATGGGTGACCCTGTTCTAATACTCCATAACCCTCCATATCTAATGAGATCAACCGCCTTCATATTAAATGGTCCGGCGTATTATAATCTTGTTCAATCCACCCGCCCAAAAAACCGTTTCTTATTTCGCAAAGAAGGGGTGAAGTGGAGACGGAATGTTAGCTGCAAACCAAACAGATCTGCAAATATATAATAGTTCGCGTAATACTTACTCTTAAGGCTGATTATTTGACCTCAAAAATAGTAAGGGGTTTGGGATTGCTTATCTAACATTTATATCGTAATTTTGATAAGCCTAAAGACTAAGACAAAGATAAACTAATTTCACTGTCATCATCCTGTAATCAGTTTCAGTTTATTAACATGTACCTACATGCTTTTAAACATAAAGGGATTGCTTGGGTTCAAGCTCAATCACTTAAACTCAACTAATGCTCTGTATTGTTTATACATTGAAAAATCACAAAAGGAAACGCCAAAAGAACTCTAAGTACAACTGTTAAAGGTCGATATTGTCAAATCTACATCGTAAAGCTTAGCTCTTTAGTGAGCGTGTGACATAGTTTCTGTAATTTAGGTGTAAATCACATTAGCATTTCATTAGAAAGTTATAAGGTACTTTGTGCAAAAAGAATAGTTAAAAAACATTTAAGTGCGACTTAATATATCAATCATCATGAAATCGAAAAACACTTGATAAATAACAGTAAAGATCATAGACAAATATCATACCAAGTTGGATAACAGTCTACTAACACTTGCATCTTTGTCACCACCCAAAACAGATTCTGTTTACTCATCTCAGGCGTTGAACCAAAACCGTCACCCATCAATCCAATAGTTTTTACATGATTGAGAGTTGTTTCCTGCCATACCAAAACAAAATTGTTTAAGTAAAATGGTAAACCTATAACTCCTCTAGATGGTAGTATTGTATGACTAATGGTAAACATGAAAAAGCTAACCTCCTCCCAAGATTTGCCAGCAGCTTCAAGCACGGTTTCTGATTACTCCTACTTAATCTGTTTGAACATATAAAAACACTCAGGAAGTACAAAAAGTAATATCTGAAAACTTAATTTTTTTTAAAGCACTAATATAGTACAGAGTAGCGAGTAGTAAGCATCAATCAATATTCTATCTTGGATCGGTGCGCCAAAAAGCTGTTTGACTACGACATGCAGCAGAAAGAACTCAAAATGTAATCATGTTACAGACACGCCATTTTTGTAACCAATTATGAAGTTTTATGTATAGTACATATAGAAGTTACATGTGCACTGCGTTCTATAAAAAAGGGAACTACAACTGATAGTTCTTTGATCCCTCAGGTATCGCAACCTGAAATAGTTCGCAACTTATTAACAAAAGCAACAAAGAACAATGGTTGACGATTATAAAAAAGAGCGACAATTTTCATTGTGTGTACCTTGTTTGTAATTTTCTTTACCACTGTTTCAGCAATTGGACAACTAAAATTGAAGTTAAGGTAGCGTTTCCATCATCTCCCTCAAAAAAGAACGTCTTTAAGTGGTAGCCCATTTCCAATGGTAAAAGTCGCTTTTCAACCTCTCAACTGTTAAACAGTTTGCAACAAAACTTACATTACTCAACTTTTAGTGAACGCCGAAAACTCATATAGCCATATATATGAAAATATAATTTGTTTATTACATTAATACAGTCCGCAGTGGTTCTTGCAGGTAATCCCCAAATTGAGGTTCGTCAATGTAACTAAATATCAGAATTTATTAAAACAAAGTTAATGAAATTATGATAGTGTGGGTGATGTGAAACTCATTTAATATGTGTTTGTCTGTTTTGCCCTGCCCTCAGTTCGTTTGGGACCATACAGAACTTACCTATTTTGCCCTGCCACACACTTTTTAAAATATCGATATTGACTACAAAGGGGACACTTTTTAATTATCTATATTTAGCATGATTACACTCTTTATAAAAATCCGATACTTTAAATACTGATATAATTTTAAAACATAACATAATTCTCTTAAAGAAAGCTAAACATTAGCATATTGAATAAAGCACTGATGATATGAGACTTCCGACATATAGAACAAAAAATGCAACGGAAGATTATAAAAGGCGTACACTTTCCATTTATCTGGCAGGCTAACCTGAGAGTTTTGGCGCGTTCTTTTACGCTGATTTGAGACCAAAATAGCAGCACAGTCAGTATCTGTGAACACAAACAGCAAAAGAACCAAGTAAGTAAATAGCAACAGGAAACCATAAATGTATACAATGCAATGCAGTACTAAATGATTACCTTTGGTGTGAGATAACTCTGAGGTAATCTGTTCATGAGACACGTGGTGTGTGTCAGCCATACCAATGCTTAAACGGTCCACTGCTTCAACTGGCGGCAGCGTTGGTTGAGTCTTTCCTCGTGCTCTTCCATGTTGCGCTGAACCCGAAGGACAGATGGTAGTAGTATCTGTGAACAGACAGAGTTAAAAGTCCACAAAAATAAATACCAAAAGTCAATAATAACACTGTGTTAAAAAATGAGGAAAACAAATGAACACCTTTTGAAGGAATAAACGGCGAAGTTAAATCATCATTGTCCGCAAGGAGTCTGTCACACATGTTTGTGTACTTCTCAAAGACGTCGCAGTATGTCATTCTGTGTACCACCAAAGTTAGGAATATGTGCAGGCTCTGGTACATTAGACAAAACAACTCGGTCAGACATTATTGCACATAGTGTGCAGAGATATGCTGAAACACTTGGAATCATTACATTTATCCCCGACCTATCCCCCCTTTTTTACCCAAAAAAATTTTAATTAGCCACTGGTAATATTTTTGGACAGGTTGATACCAGTTTCCTATAAAATGTCAAATGAATATGTAAAAATAAATCCACGATTAAAGCATTGAATAAACAACGAAGAAAAAACATTCTGCTCGATTCACAATACCTTGGACATCTGTCTTATGCAAGTCGCGCTGTACTACCCGAACAAATACCATAATACCTCTGGAAAGAATCCTGATGATCATGAACTTTTGTGTGGTCTCTCATAACTTGCACACGTAGCTGCGACAGCATCTCAGATAAACCCTACATCTTGGCTGCTGCACATGTTGAAAGTTCACGTCATTTCTCTTACCACATAAGACTCTAGAGTTGAGGACCATACGATGAAAGACCCATCAGGTTGTACTAACTTTTGAGCAGGGTACATATAACACGCAGGCTCAGACAGGCCTGTAAGAACCATTTCTTTCCAAATGAATAATGCAAACAACACCAAATATAGGAAAAAAGAACATTATGATTCTACCTACCTCGTGAAACAACGCAGATGTCCATTGCAGTTTGAGCAGATGGAATGTCACAAAAGTAGCCATGCCGGATTGATACATTTTGAGAGACCCCTGTGTACAGCAGTATGCACATCAAAACGAATATTTGATGTTTGATTTTCACATAGGTTAAGTTCATTAATTGTAGGTTCATTTTTTGGTTTTCCCTTCATACTTTAGTATACGGACACAAAAGCCGACGACTGATAAAAGCAGATATAAAAAAAAAACTTTGCAAGCAAACAGTCTTAAAACAATACGACGCATCCAAAAGACTTTCGAAAGAGGTAGCGTTTGAAACAAACCCACACCCAATTAGAAATCCGCATTAAAAAGCAAAACCCAAAGGAGGCATATGCAAAAACACGCATACCAATCATGCAACCAATAAACCGCAATAACAGACTGCATCACCCGAGTTCAAACACCACAGGAGTAAAAACAAAACATAAAATAACAGGATCCATGATCAATAAGCGAAGCACCACACAATAACAACAATGCAACCACAATAATACTGTATATATGAAACCTCTACTAAACATATTTTGGATAATCATGAACCTCAAATAAGCAATTTTATAAGCCTAAAAAAGTAACCTTATAAGTTTTAGAGAAACTAAATAAGCTCATAAGGTGGAAATATGCGCTAATCCAAACACATCCCAAACAGAATAAGGAAACCCACATAAAAAAGCACTGTCAAACATTGAAAAAAAAAATCGCATACCCTAATCCTAAATACTGCTCCAAACCCAAACCCACCTCAGATTTTGTTCAAAATCGTGCTTCATAGATGCGTCCAAATTAAGACTCGTTCCCCTTCTTCTTCCTTATCTTGTTGAGCCGGTTACAGATCTTGGTGATTTTAGAAATTTCTAGGTTTCGTGTGTGTGTTTCAGAAAGAAAATGGAGAGACGGTGTGTGTGTGTGTTAATGGGGTGGAAAAAACTGAGGAGGACACGTAGATTCCACTACTCATATTTTTTTGGTTTTTTTTATGCGGGTTGACCCATCTCATTAATACGCCTCGTAAAAACAATCTCACTCTTTAATACTATAAGTATAATATCTCTACTCATATCATCCGCCCACTTTTTCTTTCATACAGCCACCAACCAAATCTCTCATCTTCTCCTTTTGATAATATTTCATATGACCAACTCTTAAACAACCCCTTTCTTCATTCATATATAAATGAATCAAAAACCTTTTATATGTTTCTGCTTATGAGACGAAATGACTAAAACACTACGCCATCTTTTGTTTCATGGAACCTGCGGATGAAGAATCGCATCTTTTTCAGCTTTAAGATTTTATGTAAGGCCTCGGGTAGGTGATTGTATTGTTTTTTGTTTTGTTTGACCGAAACAAAGAGAGAAGATAACATAATTGTTCTATTTCTTTATTTACACTTTCGCATATTATTAAAGAATGTCGTCTTTTTATAGATCCACGCAGAAATTTGTTTAAACTCATAAGGTCTTTAAAGATTTGTGCCCGAGTTTATCAAATCTGAGATCTTTGAGTTATTTGTCTATGTGGTTTCAGTTATTTTGATGGGATTGCATGTGTCGGTTTTGGTTGTTGATAGTGAGTAGTATGGGATAGAATAGTGGAGTTTTTTGGTTTTGGTTGTGTCATTAGATCAAGTTGGGGTAAGTATTGGTTGGTTCTTGTTAATTTCTGCTATTTCTCTTTTAATTATTTTTTTCGTTTCGTTTTGAAGCTCTTGAACAAAAAGGATGCACACATTCAATTTCGGTTCAAGATCTGTGGTGGATCTTTCTTTCGTGTTTTTGGATTTGGTTGGGTGGTGGTGGGAGTTTGGTTGTGGGGATGATGAGTAATTTATATATTTCAATGATCTTCGGTTAGTAATATGGACATTAATTTCCTGCAAATGAAAGGACACAATATGATTATTGATAAGCAATTGAAAAGATGAGAACCATTAAGACTTGAAACCGAACCATTGGAATTTAATGGATACTGCAGAATGAAAGTTGCAGAATGAGTTGCAAGCCTTTAATGATACAGCCTCATTAAATTAAGGGGCTGTATCTTTTAATATAATAGATAGATACTAATTGGCGTTACGTGTGACATGTGTGATGACAAAATAGAATTTTGTTTTGGGCTGTCTTCGATTTACTACATGTGCTACGTCTGTGTTGAGTTTACTACATGGGCTACGGTCCTTTGCTACTCTATTTTTTTTCTTTTCGTTTTTCCTTTTTGGTTTTTTGTTTGACGTTTCATCTTTAAATGAGGTGCAATTGGTAATTCTTTAATTTTTCTGGATACTTCTTCATCTCGCTTCTCTACCTACCTTGCTCTTAGACGGTATGTACGTTTTCTTTTCTGTTTGTTTGAACTGTCTGATTGGTCTTCATCATTCTCATTGCATGTTCTTTATATGCATGTTGGTTGTGTTTTGTGTTTCACAATGGTTACTAACGTGTTTTGCATGTCGACTCTGCTATATGGTTCTTGTTTATTTTGCTAGTGTTTACGACTGTTTCTTTTGCTTATTGTCACTTATAGTAGCGTTTGCCAGTTTGGGAATTTATATTTGTTTGTTCCTATATATTAATGTCTTTGTGATTATTGCTTATGCTTATTGTCGCCTTTAGTAGTATTTAGAGAGGTAAGGTATCCTTAAGAAAATTAGGTGGTTGTGTTCACTTTACAAAAGTGTTTAGAGAGGTACGTTATCTGGCCTTAAGAGAAATAGGTTGTCGTGAAATTTTTATAAGGTATCACTTTCCAAATACGTATGATATAATGAAAACTAAGAGGAAGTTGGTTCCTAAGTCCACCGCTGTTAGCAATAGTTCGCGTACTGGTCAGGGAAATGTGGTTGTTCGGGACCCCTGTGATAGTATTGATGGTCTTGGTCCGGGTGTTTCTCCGAAGAGACAATGTGTACGTCAATCGGATTTGGCACCACGGTGTGACCAGGGGTTGCACCTCTGTGATAATATTGATGGTCTTGGTTCAAGTTTTTCTCCGAAGAGACAGTGTGTACATCAATCCGATTCGGCACCACTGGGTGACCAGGCGTTGCACCTTTGTGATAATATTGATGGTGTTGGTCCGAGTGTTTCTCCAAAGAGACAGTGTATACGTCAATCAAATTCGGCACCACGTTGTGACCAGGGTTGCAGTTATCTGGAGTGCCAATTACTATTAGTGTCGAATACGTTGTGCAACTAAATCCCACATTAGACAAAGAAGCAACTAAATGTCTGGACATAAATTTTTTGTTCTGACGCTTCGTTTCTATTTTAATGTTTATAAGACTTTGATTCTTTTTATAATTTATTGTAGATGACATGTATAGAAAACTGCATAGAGAATGTTGGCCCGTAGATATCTCAGATTTATAAGTGGATCCTTTATGTTAGAGTGGCTATATGGCAATGACTTATTTAGATGTATCATTATAGATCTGTGTTGAGCGACCATACCATAGATAGAACTATGTCCATGTAGGAATCACCGCCAATCTACACAGTGGATTTTAGAAATTTTGGATGATCTACAAGTCACTGTCATGATAGACATGCCAAGAAAATATTTATTTTAGTTAGTTTCCGGAACAAACAAATTGCAATCTGATCTCCTGATGCTTAAATGACATGCGATACATCTGATGTTTACATTCCTTAAATGTTGAATAGTAAATAGCACTATTATTAACCCGACCATTTCAAGGATAAGATAGCAACATATGTATATGGTAGAAAATGAAAATTACGATCCAAAAGAAAAAACCATCGCATGAGACTCAATCTCAGCCATCGAAATATTCTTCATATTACATCTCAACCATTAAAAATAAAAGATGACCTATATTATAGCTGGTGTTATTATCTTTAGGATAAAAGCACATGGATAATACATATAACTGCAACTCCTGACTTTAAGGATATCACTTGTCACTATCCTACAACAATCTTTGAATATTTTTCTGCCTATTTTGAGTTTCAAAAATGGCGCCATTTTTCACATACAGACTCTATATAAAGAGTGCAACATAGCCTCAGTGTTGTCACTCAAAACAACTTAGTCACTATCATTTTCAAAAGAAGTTATATTATGGGTATGTTTGGCAACAAAGATTATGGGGAGATTGTGATTATTTTTTGAAAAAATAAGCTATTTAAAATATAAGCATTGTTTGGCAAATAAACTTATATGAGATTATAAAAAAAATAATATTTCATCTTAAAATCAAATGCTACTTCATGTATCATGGCACACAATAATCTCTTCCTATTTAATCTTCCAAACAACTTTGTGAATGAGACCACCAATGCACAAAATAAATTGTAAATCCAAACACCCTTTATTAAAATGATAGTGTTTTTAAAACGGGTCAATTTTAAAAATTGGTCATTTTTCAAAACGGGTTAGTTTTAAAAATGGGCCAGTTTTTAAAACGGGCCAGTTTATAAAATGACTCAGTTTTTAAAATGGGTCAGTTTTCAAAACAGATCGGCTTTTAAAATTTATAGAAAACAATGGATGAACCCTTAAATTTATTGAAAGTTTTTGTAATGTCGATACATGTTTATGTGTTTTACTGTTTGTTTTTGTTTGTTGGTACAAACTTTCTTGGTTATGAATTTTGCTTAGTCTAAAATCACATCTGCAAGTTTTTGTTCATGTGATGTGGTTACATGTTCATGTGATTTATAACTAAGCAAAATTCATAACCAAGAAACTTGAAGATGTGATTTAAAACACAAGTTGATTATGTAAGGTTAAAAGCAATCAGTTAGTTTTATACCTTCTTATGTTGCTATGAACTGATTCCAGTCCATTTTTATGCTAATGATTTTAATTGACCATAGCTATTACCATGTAGTATGGACTGAGTTGGAGAAAGAGAACAAGGAATTCTTTGAGTCGTACTCTCAGTCTTAGTACTTTAGAAAAGGTGATCATTTGTCTGAATTCGCACGAAGATATACAAAATACGGTATCTGGTCTTGAGTCTAAAAGTTAAAAAAAATAGGATGGGTAGCTTGAAACAAAAATCCTTATGTAGTATGCTTTTAGACTACAACCCTTTAAATGGCAGACTTCAAGAGAATACAACTTACCTGGCGATGGTAATCCCACTAAATGGCAAGCTGTAGTATTATCGTGTGTTGAAAAATGAAGATTACTATATAATCATAATCATATTTAGTAACTAGCAACAAGAATGGAACAAATTAGTTTTTTTAAGAAACTTTGATTTTATTAATGTTTATTGACTCCATAACAAGGCACACACGAAAAAAATTCAAGTTTATTTTATTTCAATAATTGGTATGTGTTTAATTACACATACCTTTTACCTTTAAAAACGAGCTAAAATAACCAAAAACGGACTTAAAATGCCAAATACACGCTTGTTTTGCTAATTGTATTGTGCAGGAACGGATAATTAAGAAAAGGACGAAAAACAAAGCCAAAACGACAAAACCGGACTCGGAATGGAAAAGCAGGAAAAGACAAAGTCAAAGTCCAAGCCCAAGCCTGAAAAAGTCAACCCAAGTCAACCCCGAGACCAAAAGTCCAAAAATATAAGTTTAGGGACTAAAATGGTAAATCCCTAAACTTATATTTATAAAAGAAATTAAGAGAAAAGAAGGCAAGGGTGTATTCTGCCAAGATGTCAAAGATATACTACAAGGACTTAAACTGCCAAAGACCTTAACCTATAACCACCAAGGACGGTTCATGTAAAGAATGTTATAACTCTTGGGGACTATTTCTGCCAAGTCCCCAAAAGTATAACACACCTAAAGGACGAGTGGTGCAATCAAAGTAAACACCCTGAGGGGCCATTATTGCCCAAACCCCAAACTTTCCCCTGTCATCCCCAAAAACTATAAAACTCGTTTCCCGCCCAAGCACAAAATCCCATTTTCCACTGTTCATCTTTTACCCTGCAACCACAAATTACCCAAGAGATAAAACTTTCCCCCCTCCTCCACTAAAACCCTAATCCCATTTGGCAATCCCACAATTCCCCAAGCCTCATCCAACGGCTGTGATGAATAATTTTTGAAGAATTAAGGGTCAAGATTGGTTTTTGGTTTGCTCTCACCAAACAAACACAACAAAGAAGCTGGACATCTATAAAAGAAGAAGAAGACAGAGAAAGGAGTAGTTAGAGTTTTAGAGTTTAGTTAAATTTTTATAATTTTTTTTTTAAAATTTGCATTTACTGT
>BQNB010072343.1:0-32468 GCA_026074375.1 Tanacetum coccineum
TAAGAACAGATAAGAATCATACAACAAGACATATTGAATGATTAAGATAGTCTTACTTGATTAAAACATGATATAAAGGAATTACAATAGGGTTTTGAGGCCCTAAAATCATCCCTAACAGCTGCTAAACGAACTAAGGTTCATCCCTTTCTTTTACTCTAAAGTTACACACTTAAAACCCTAAAAACAGATTTGTATTTATAGGAAAATTAATGTAACGGCGTCGCGTTTTAATCGTGACACCGTCATGAATAGAATATTCTATATAATGGGATGGGTCGTACATTCTGACGTCCTCTGGAGATCTTGTGACGATGTCTTGAGGTGGGTTGTGACGGCGTCACGTGTAATCTGTGACGTCGTCTCCAACTTCTGAGTAGAAATTCTTGAGAGATGTTGGTGTAGGTCCGTAGTCTGTCCGTTTCTTCTCCAAATGAGCCCAAGTTACGTGTATTTCCTCCAAATGCTGAATACCTAAAAAGGAATGATTAAGTACCTATTTTAGGCATAAATACATGATTTAGGAGGTTAAACGACCCCAAAAAAGTATATAAAATAACACCTCATCAAATACCCCTACACTTGGGATGTGCTTGTCCTCAAGCAAATGGGCTTTTCTACCTAGACAATAGCAATATGAGGGTCATTTTACCTACTCTTTAAAAGTATTTTACAACACAACCTTCTAGACCTTGTAATTAAAAGCACATATAACATATACTAGCACCTCACATAAGTGTTTGGGATTCGCTCTTTCACTCGGGTGTATAATAAATTATAACATAAGGGGGAAACAGAAAATCAACACTCATTACCTGTTATAGCATATAAATTACCATAGGCATGGTAAAGGATCAAACCTCCACCGCTAGGCGTAAGCATTATTCATTACTATCTATGACGTCTTTTAAAGGGTTATGGGGTGTGGTTGTAAGATAACATTTAATGGAAATGGAAACGGATATGATACATTTGGGTGGCTTTGGGTGAATTTGGAGTGGAAGGGTTAGCTAATTATTTACACGAATACACGCTGGTTTGGTTGCTAAGCCAAGACTCGAACGAAGATAAACAAACTCTACACAACTCTACATCAATCTCTTTCTTTTTCTTTTATATATATATTTTTTTAATAACATAATACATCATAACTTGGGGTTTATAACACATACCCTTACACTTAAGCTTTTATATGCTCGATATTTATAATCTAACTAATGACCTGATCTGAGGTGGATTAAAATAACATGGAGATCATCCAACAAATATATGGGGGTATTGACTTAACTTTTCTTCCCCATTCTTTCGCAAAATAAATACTACCATGAATCCTAATCGTCCCAAAACAGTATTTACAAGGATAAGGACTTAGCAACCGTGTACTCAAATAATTAGCTTGGGTTAAAACAATAATGTACTAAAAGCGAGTACATACAAGGTGGGCTAAGGCGATTTAGGTGTAACGATTGGTTTAAGGGTGACAATGCTCTTTATTAATAGTCCGGCTTAAACAGAAAATTACGAGAATCATGAAAAAAGATAGGCTCGACGGGTTGTACTAAGGGTATCCTGCACTAAAGGTGAGTGCATGGAAAGGGTGTGGGATAGTTATATGATCGGTGTGACCATCATAACAATTACAGGTTTAAAACATGGGTTAATCCTAATGCCTCTTATCAAGCAAATCCTAATACTCACTATGCGGTCTCAGGATGCATCACAAAAACAAGTTCTAGAATTTAATATACTACCGATACACTCTCATAATCCTAAAGTAACCAATACCAATGTTCCAGAAAAGGCGACAAAACCACGCATACACATCCGTAATGACAGAATAGACACACGTGATTACTCACTCCTTAACTCGAACAAGCTAAAGGTATAACATCTAAGGGCAAATCTCACATTTTAGGGGGTAGATTTTGAAGGTTTTTGTGCTAGTAATATAAATTCATGTCCATGAGACGCTCTTAATACTTGGTTTTTGTCGGTATGTGTTATAAAAAATTTTAAATTTGGGTCAAAATGACCTCTTATGCTATGTTTCGATATATTACCCATCATTTTAAGGACAAGCAAATGGAAATTGAAGGAATAGTTTCTAAGGCTTATTTCCCCCTACACTTAAGTTGAACATTGTCCCTAATATTCTATAAAAGTACCCGTAATAACGAATAAAGGGAAAAGAAAACAAGGAAAAGAAACTAGTACTCCCCTAGTTTGCTCAATAATGGAGAAGAAATATGCGATAACTAGTTAAATTGTCATCTAAGAATTGTCCAATGAAACTTCCTAAGAACTTCTAAGCTTCTTCTCATCAAATATAACCTGTAATCAAAGACCAAGACAACTACACCAAGCATAAAATGTGTGATATACAGGTATATAATATGAGTTTAGGGTTTGACTTGATAAATCAGTAAAGATAGGATAAGAGAATTGTCAAACTCATTGGTTTTGCAGGTTTATAACAGAAGCTTACATATTTTAAATGTTATACAAGTGTTATTTTCAAAAATAATTAAAAACTTTAAGTTTTCTGGATCTGGGCGTTTGACGCCGCCAGGAAAATTCTGACCCCGTCACAAGTGTCGTGGTGACGGCATAGTGTGTAAATCGTGATGCCGTCTCCACGTTCTGTGAAAACAAAATTTTTGTTTTTGATGAAAAATTTCATCCACTTGATTCCATAAGTTAATTCCTATGCAAATAGCAGCATAAAACCTAAGATTTGACAATTTACTCATATGACTCAAAACTGACGCGAATTAATCTAAACAAATTATTTAACATGCTTGAACTTGGTTCAAAAACCGGATAGATTCCCCTATACTTATTATTTACAAAATACATTTGATTGAAATTAAGACGAGTTTAAAAACAATACAAAGCATGAATACAAGATAGAGTTCGAACATGATAGAATAAAATGAAAAGAATAAAACACAAGACACTCCTAATTACGGGAAAAGTAAATACTGGGTTGCCTCCCAAGAAGCGCATTTCTTTATTTTACGAGTCTTGTAGCTAGACTTAAAGTCACACGTCCTTACATGACTTCTCCTTCATCATTCATTCTTCCCTTGGTTGTAATAAGAGTAGGATGCTTGCCTTTGAAATTTTTGCTCCTCCATTGGTTGAACTCCATCTCCCCTTCCAAGTAAAGCTTTATCTTTTCTTCCCATTCTAGGACTAGCCTATTCACAGTCATAGTAAGGGCTATGGGCTCTATGTCATTCTTGACTCCTTTCTTGGTTATACAGGAGGGATTAGGTATCTTATGGAAACTTATCTTACTCTTTCCAGATCTTAGAGTTATGGTACCTTTGTCAAACTTAATTGCGGCCTTGGCCGTTATCAGGAATGGTGTTCCTAAGATGAAAGGCCTCTTTTCGTTTTCCTTGATATCCAAAATCACAAAGTCTACAGGATATACATGTTTAGCGACCTCAACTAATACATCATCAGCAATTCCTAAAGGGTAAATATACGAGTGGCTAGCTAGTAAGAGTCTAATGTCTGTCTCAGCAGGCATCTCATCGATAAGTTTCATGTAAGTGGAGTAGGGAATGACGTTCACATTGGACCCTTGATCGACGAGGGCGTTTACGTGCTTAAGGCCCCCTATGCTGCAAGGTATTTTGAAATTCCCTTCGACGCCCTCCTTCTTTGTTATCTTCTTTTTGAGGATCGCTTCATAAAGAGATCCCCGAGGCAACACGTTATATGTCTTTCCCTTTACCTTTCCAACTCGGGCCCTAGAAAAAGAGTTATTGAACCTATTATTATCGACTAGTCCCTCGATTAGTTTTTCATTAATGAAGAAACATGTAATCTAATGATCCAAACCAAGAACAAGAGAGAGATGTGGGTTGTGATGTTTAGAGAGAGAAAGTATATGGAATGGATGATGTTTTTACTATGTGGAAAATGTGGAAGAAATGAAACAACCAACCCCTCTCTAAGCCTAGGAGAGGGCTTATATATGTCCTATAGGCTGGCCCATGGGTTATGATGGGCTTCCCATGGGTCTTGGGCCAGACTAGATTACTAATCTAATCATTACATAAACTACGAGCTAAGACTATTACAACTTGGAAGTGACCGACACTTTTTGTGTTTCCAACAATCTCCCCCTAAGGGAGGTCACTCCAATTTACAAAACTTTAAACCTAGCATACTATGCTTCATCTTTAGTCTTTAGCTCATACTCTTGACTTTCTCTTGTGAATATGTTGTAGTGATCATTGACTTCTGGATTGAGCTTGTTCCTTGAACTTGTATTTGACATTGTGATCTTGAGCATCTTGAGATCATCAACCAAGCACAATCTCTTCGCCATCTTAATGAATCTTGCCATCTTGTGTAACTTAGGACTTCTGGACTGACATGCTCATACCTTTCTTGATTTGTTGACTTGAAAATCTTTAATGTTGCATCTTTTTTTGAAATTCTTTAACTTTAACACTTCGTCACTTCGAGAAAGACGTTCGGTATCAGAGTAACAGAAGTCTTGAAACATGTACTTGAGCTTTCATGATGTCTTTATGTTTGTCGGTCGGGTATGAGCATGTGGCTATGGATCTTGTGAGTCAGCGGGAAACAAGTACCTTCACCACCATCTTTAAGTTTCCTGCAATAAAACAGTTAGCAATAAAGCGGAGGGACGAATATGGCTTTGTCATTCTCCTAGGTTTGGTTGGAGTAACCTTAAAATCCGTGAGGATCGACCTGTGATCAGATAGATTCAATTTAAGAAGAATCTTCTTGATAGGATTTCCAGCTGTAGTATTGAATCTTTCTAACACATAAGTATTAGATTCATCGTACTCATCATGTTCTCATTATCGGAATGTCTCAAAGCATACAACACGATAAGAGTGAACCAGTGAGTTACTATCTTACCGATTGAATAGAAAGATTGATTTGAAAATCAATCGACGTGTCACTTGCTAAAGTGGTTTTGTGACACATCGAGAGTGTTAATCATTTCAAAAATTCATCATCAATCGTCAATTCATATCCTGGAACAAGTTTGATTCTTATAGAATCGCACCATCGTTTCTTTCCAGTTGTCACAAGTTTGATTCGTATAGAATCACACAAGTCACCTACCATGAGCTTGTTTGATGTTGGCTCAAGCAGGATTTCCATCTTCATTGTGAATGAAATCACTCGGATGTTCTAGCAAAATCACAAGGATAATGCGTAGGACTATTAATACATATCTTGTTATTCACATTGTGTGACTTAGCAAGCAGAATTTGACAAGTGTCCTAATGAGATTTATGGATGATCTCTTTTGGCTCTAGACTCAATAGTGCACTTTGATTTTAGTGATCGGAGGCTGGAGCAGACTGCCACCTTTTTAATATCAACTAACTCGGAGTGAGAAAGTCGATAGAAATGTGTGTAATCTCCGTGAGAAATGAAACAAGAGTCTTTTGAGAGACCTTGAGTGGCTAGGGAGGGTTGTGCATAGCGTCACTGGGTCCATGACTGTCTTCAATGTCAGACAACACCTTAGTGTTTCCGACAGATTATGTATTGACTCGGTTTCTGCCTAAGTGTATGGAGGGCTTCTTTCTTTTCACCCTTTATCCTTACATTTCTTTTTCATTCTTCAACCCCTTCAATGCTTACCGAGACTTCATAACTAACACCTTGTTGGGTTTGTTCCAGTGTTAGCTCCATCTTCAGTCGACATTATTCTCGATTCTCACTTTTTCTTTCTCCATGTATGTACAATACCTAAGGACTATCTACACTAAACTAAAGATATTCCCTGGGTTAATCCTCTCGGTTCCTGCATGATCATTGGATTTGAATACCTAAGCCTAACCACCTTATATCTTCATAAATTTAAGAACATGGTCGGTCTTTTGGGTATTCCATCACAATCCTTCAAAACCATTAAAAATTCAATCAAAAAGTTGATATATAATACAAAAGATTACACTTTGCAAGTATTTCATCATCACAAAACAGCGTCCCCCTTAACAAATGCATCGTAATCGTAGTACATGCTAAGTGTGGAGTACTTGATCTATTTATATGACATATTTTCGATACAAGTTAGATTCAGTTTAATCACATATTCTCCCCTTAAACCAAATAATAATACCCTGAATTTTTGATATCAATTTGATTAAACGTCCAGGAGACAAAATGTAACAGAATAACTTTAGGATATTTTTAAAGCCACCGGCCCACAAAATTATGAGGGATATGATATAGTGTTGAGTATGAAATTTTGAAAGATTTTGAATTTTGTGAAAAGTTCTTGAAAAATCATCGTACTCGAACACCATATAAGCCTAAGTCTTTTACTACTTATGTACATATTCACATGTTATTATATATAAGAGATTTGACCTGAATGATGAGAATATCATATGATGAAATCATATGGTCCTTTGTAGCCGCCATAGGTCTCCTTCGTACAATCTCCACTAACAACTTTACCAAGCTCCTCTTAACCTTCTTTGTTCAGAGGTGTCAAACTTATCTTTCTCTGTCCAAGCACTCTTTGTGTTGCTTCAACTTTCTTTTCAGTTATGAAAGTCTTTGCATCAAACTTCGAGGATAGAACAGATTCAGATACATATGTAACTTGAGCTTGTGTGGTTGGTGTTGATGTTGTCTTAGCTTCCCCCTAAACCATCAATCCTTTCTTGAGTAGATTAGAACTTTCTTGCAAACCGCATCAAGCAGTCTTGATGTATAAAGCCTAGATATCCGAAGTACACAATTAACCCTTTTAAGAATTTGATACCGCAACACCAAAGTCAATTAATCCCCTGGATGAGCGCATTTCTTCCTCATGAATTGATTGTATTAAATTGCAACCCAAAAACCCCAAAAAAAAAAAAAGTCACTAAGTCCCGGAATGTCACAGATTATGTCCTCCTAAGTAGTCGAAATGATAACACCTAAGTCAACTAAGTCCCAAATGTACTCATTTCTTTCTGCAGAATACTGACTGACTTAAGGAATCATCATACCTATGTGTACCTCTTTTATTAAATATTTCTACTTCTTTTAAGAATAAGCTTAGGGATTGACCGTTTGAGGAAGCATTAATTGAATCAGAAAGAACTTTTCTCACGTTTTAAATAATTATACTCTCAACACTTCCCCTTGGGGACTCAAATGATGCATACTGACTAATGACGAGATGTCTCTTCCACCATGTGATTGAAATAGTACACCCGAAAGATTCAAAATGGCCTAAAATCAAAAGAAGCTAATCTCAAAAGACAAAAGAAGCTAACCTCAAAAGAAGTGCCAAGGAAACTAATCAAGTTACATCTACTCTTTCCCCCTTGCTGGTTTTGAACAGTCCAGAATCAGCAAAACCTATACGCATACATATTCGAGATCGTGTTTGAAAGAGATTAATAAGCTTAAATCAGAGTCCCGTGAGAATCAATTTCAAGATTTTAAAACTATGAAAGTATGTCAATCATTCCTAAGTCTTTTACAAACTATGAGGTGTTGGCAATATTGATCGAATATAGTTTAAGGCCTATACTCACCAAGTCTTATATTGCAAATAAGTCCCCAAAGTTTGAAACAAATGAAATCTAAAGCTCATGTAGTTAATATAAATTAACTCCCCTTGAAATTATTATCTGTCATTATTCAAAACTTTATCCGTTTATTCCATGACTTATTTTAAAAGACTGTTTTAAAAGATTATTGGATGACACTTTCTCCCCCTCAAATAAGGACCCGTTTTCTATTTAAAGAGCTACTGTCATTGTTTGAGTGGTCGAATTGTCTTTGAAAATCTTTTTGTGATTACTGAAAACACTGATTCATTATGAAGATAACTTTTTACCAATAAAAATAAGATTTCTCTTATTTTGACACATAAGCGCACTGACGCGTACACTTATGGAATATAGGAAGCACGGGTTGTGATGCAAAGTAATCACAACAAGCCTTTGCCATGGTCATAAATGTAGAACAATGCCAGAAAAAATTCCCGTTGAGAGGTCAAGTTTTCTTTTTGAAATACTTGCCTTTAAGATGATGACCGGGTTGCTATCTGAAATAATAGCAAGCCATTTGGCATGTTTTGAAAACATTTAAACTTCTGCTCGAACTTCATTTACAGCCTCGTATCATTATTGAATGACATTTCTAAGACCGTAAATGTTATCGATTTTCAGAAGACATGCCATTATTACCTCTTTTTATATTTATTCATTTTTTAATTTTTTCTTTGGTTTTTAAAATTTTATATTTTTGTATTTTGTTTTTATAAAAATTTTGAAAAAATGAAAAATCCTTTTGGTTTTTTTATGGTATTAAAATATACACATATTATACAGGATATTTGAACAGGTACCACAACTATTCATCAACTTCATCTGCCAATTGTTTCAGAGTCTCCGACGTAAAACTTCGCATTCCCAGCTTGTTGATCAGAAATTCAATTCTATTTCGGCCAAGAGCTTTAGTGAAGATGTCTGCCAGTTGATACTCCGTATTGACAAAGTAAAGTTCGATCACCCCATTCTCAACATGCGCCTTGATAAAGTGGAATCTGATGTCTATATGCTTGGAATTGGAATGTTGAACGTTGTTGCAGCATAAGGCAATAGCACTTTTATTATCATAGTACATTGGAATTTTATTGAATCCAAAGCCATAGTCGGTAAGCTGTGATCTCATCCAAAGGATTTGAACAAAACAGCCAGACAAAGTAATATATTCAGCTTCCATACTGGATATCGTAGCGCTTTTCTACCTTTTAGACGACCAGCTAACAAGTCTATCACCCAAAAGTTGCATACTTCCAGACGTGCTACGGCGTGTATCTTGACAACCAGCATGATCCGCATCTGCAAATACTGTTAGAGCAATGGAAAAATCCTTCGGATACCATAGTCCCTGATGTACGGTTCCTTTTAGATACCGAAAGATCCTTTTTACCGTATTTAAGTGCTTTTCGGTAGGCCGAGCCTGATACCGGGCACACATGCATATAGAAAATTGTAGGTCAGGTCTACTGGCTATAAGATAAAGAAGGGTGCCAATCATACCACGACAGTGTGATGAATCAACAGCTTTCCCTTCTTTATCCTCATCCAGATTGGATTTCCTCACCATGGGAGTATCTACTGGGTCACAAGAATCAAAGACGTATTTCTTTAATGATTTAAGGGCATATTTTGACTGGTTAATGAAGATGCCTCTGGGATTTTAAGAAATCTGTAATCCTAAGAAAAATGAGATTTTGCCCATCATTGACATCTTAAATTTTGAGCACATGATTTTAGAAAATAGATCATGTGGAATCCTATAATGACTCCATAGATCGTTATTAGGACTCATCTAGGGAATGATAACAATGATTGTAACACGCAACGGAATATAAAGAACATAGCAAATTGTAGGTCAGGTCTACTGGCTGTAAGATAAAGGAGGGTGCCAATCATACCACGATAGTGTGACGGATCTACAGCTTTCCCTTCTTTATCCAATTGTTTAATGACCGTTTACATTGAATGATCATTTTTAGTTTACGCGATTTAGCTTAACGATTACGATTTAAAAGCAAACACGTAAAACTCTAAAAATAAATTATGGATTACATAATGTCGTACAATGACCTAAAACACGAGGTGTAATATTTTACCCATCATCGACATCTTGAATTTTGAACACATGATTTTAGCGAATAGATCACAAAGTTCAGGAGTAGATGCAGCAAAGATAATGTCATCGACATATATTTGTACCAGTAGTAGTTCCTTGCCTTCTCTACAGATGAACAGAGTAGGATCCACTGAGCCTTTTGAGAAGTCATTGGATATCAGGAATGAAGACAACATATCATACCACGCGCGTGGAGCTTGTTTCAACCCATAAAGAGCTTTCTTAAGCTTGTACACGTAGTTAGGTTTGTCTGGATCCACAAATCCGTCCGGTTGGCTAACATAAACCTCTTCCCGCAGATTACCATTCAGAAACGCAGTCTTCACATCCATTTGATAGACGACCATGTTCATATGAGCAGCAAACGCTAGAAAAATTCGTATAGCCTCTAATCTTGCAACCGGAGCGAAGGACTCTTCAAAATCGATTCCCTCTTCTTGACGATAACCACGAGCGACCAACCGAGCCTTGTTTTTCAGAATACCTCCTAACTCATCAAGCTTAACCTTATAGATCCACTTAAGAGTGATGACAAATGCTTTATCAGGAGGAGGAACAAGTTCCCAAACTTCAAGACGTTCAAATTCATGAAGTTCCTCTTGCATAGCTTCAATCCAACATGCTTGAGTTAATGCGTCTTTGTAGTTCTTAGGTTCGACTGATGTGAGAAAGGCATCATAGTAGCAGAATAAGGCTTGTTCATGGAGTTGTAGTCGTGTGGAAACTGGTCTGTCGAGAGCACCGATTATATTCTCAAGTGGGTGATCCTTAGTCCATTTGCTATTGTGTTCAGAAACTTGGTGATCGGGAGGCACAATTGTATGAATAACATCCGATGATGAGGATTGATCAGAAGCAACTTCTGGAATTGGAATACCAAAGTACGGATCATTACCCATATGTGCGACTTCAATATCATGATTATCTTCTTCAACATTATGAGAAATGATAGGAGTTTGAGTTTCTTGTGTTGTATGAGAGTTACTTGGTGATGGTGCATCTTGATCAACTGTAGTTGAGGAAGGTGAGCCAGTTGATACAGCATGTTCATGTGCAACTACTTCAGGAATAGGAGTAATGACTTCTGGTGCTTGTAAATCAACATAAGGTGGGGGATTAAGTGACTCATCAAACATTGGTTGAAACAACAAATCCTAGTCAGATCTCGAAGGTGGTACAAATGGTGTTGAAGGAGGAGGGTTTGGCACGAGTCCTGAACTGATTGTTATAGGAGTCATATCATGAAGTGCGGGTCCTGAACTGCTGTGTTCAATTGGTATCAAGAGCTATGGCTACACACTCTTGGGTCGGTTTTTGATTTTTGTCCGGTTGGTTTCTTAGTCTCAAATCTATACTTATTTAAAAATCTGTCACTTTAAAATATGTCATTGTTGTCACTTGTGGTGGTTTCATGCGTATGAACCTATTTTCGAGCTTATGTCAAGCTTATAGAGTCATTGGTTTTTTGTTTGTTTCGTGGCTGTCAAGCTTATTACAGTTTTTTTAGTGGCTTATTCTTTGAGAAATAGCCACAAAACTGTTTTGTGTTACGTTTTTATGTTTCTGTCTTTATATCTGGTTTAAGATATGCTGTTTATGATGCTTAAAAGACCAATTTTTTCTAGTTTATTTCGTCCTTTTCATGTTCATCTTTTTCAGACTCTGGTTCCCCTACACTTATTTTGTTGCAAAATACCTTTAATTGCAAATAAGACGAAGTTACAAACAAACAAAGCATGATTACAAAATACTTTCAAACATAATAAAACAAACAATAAAGAACTAAAACACACGACACTCCTAAGTGCGGGAAAAATAAACATTGGGTTGTCTCCCAAGAAGCACTTTTATTTATTTATGAGTCTTGTAGCTAGACTCGAATTCACACGTTCTTACATGACTTCTCCTTCATCATCCATTCCAGTCATGTATTCGGGTCCAAGCTCTAGGCATTCTTTGTAAAATCATAATATTTTGCTCCTTACGTACTCCAATCCTTTTCTCTTGTCCTCCTCGTTCCTAAGGTAGACCGATTTCGTGTGCTCTTTTTCTAAGTCTGATAATGAATTGTACAATTCTATCTTTTGGGGCATTTTATAAGCAACTTCATCGGTCCCGTTTGTGAACCTTACTACTCCTTCTAGTGGGTCATGAGTCATGTTTGATATTTCAATGAAGGGTTTTCCTAGCACTAATTATGAGAGCCTAGGGTCAATGATTGAGCTGATATCTTCAACAATCATGAAGTCCGTGACATAAGTGAAATTCCCTACAAAAACATGCATCCCCTTAATCCTTACCGTGAAATTGCTAACTCCTTTATCTGAATTTTCCCTAGGGTCGATAGCACAAGATATATATAAGAACGACCATTTAAAAGTCGTTTAAAACCGATACATTTGATTTAACAAATTGTTTGCTACATAAGCCCGAAGCTTCACTTGTTCATTGTTCAAAATACAAAGATTTTAGTCCATAACAAGTATATCCTCAAAATATAATGCAACCAAATCTTTAATACATATTACTTCCAAAATAACGACCACCAATGTATCATTTGTCTTGTACCTCATTGATCTCCTGAGAAAACATGCTTTAAAATGTCAACAATAATGTTGGAGAATTCATAGGTTTGTAAAATATATAATGTAGGACCACAAGATTTCCCAAGTGTGTGATAATGCAACAAATGCAAACATCACAAAAATGTAATTACATTTCCCTAAGCTCGTGACACTGAAGCTCGACATGTATGAATTGCAATATAAATTGCCTACATTGCCCGTGATGATGTTCAACCCGAAACATCACAAATCCAACATGGTATACGTTCATTTGTCCAGTGATAGCTAATCACCCGAACGGGGATGTCAATCCCAAATA
This sequence comes from Tanacetum coccineum, assembly GCA_026074375.1. NCBI lineage: Eukaryota > Viridiplantae > Streptophyta > Magnoliopsida > Asterales > Asteraceae > Tanacetum > Tanacetum coccineum. The sequence continues at coordinate 12,556 of BQNB010072343.1, forward strand.
GATCTATTTATAACATTCGCGCTCACTCAGTAATTATAGTTCATGATAATGGACCCAATGGGTTATCGCTACTTAGGAAAACACGTAATCATAATGTAAAAATGTCCACTTGTGTCCAATTGTAAAACAATGCATGTTTCTCACCCCAAAACTTGTAAATCATTATAAATGTAAAACGTGGGGCTATGAACTCACCTTGTGTGAGTGAATCGATAATGTAAATCACAAACTGAAAATGTGTCACGAATACGTCCGAATGCAACCTAATTAATTATAGGTCGTATGAGTACTAAGTACTTTGAATAACTAAGACCATATATAATTCTATATAGCTACATCACCATCTGTTTGTATTAGTGAAATAATATATATAAAGTAAAAACGTTTATAAATATTTCTTTAGTAAAAATGGCGTATCTTTCTCGTTTTAGATCCGTTTTGTATGTTTCTTATGTTCACGCTTTCGTATTAAAAAGATATATCAAAATATTACATTTTAATATTTTCAAGTCCTCTGATGAATAATACTTTTTACTGTTCATGAACTTTTATAAACTTAATTATCGTAAACTCGTAAACGTCATATCTTATTCGTTTTAACTCTGTTAAAAGTTCTATAAAGTATTTTTCACAAAATATCTGATGTGAACAGTAATTTTTATAAAATTATTTTTATAAAGTAATTTTATATATTTAATTATATAAACTTGCAAATAGCATAACTTCTTCGTTATAGCTCAGATTTTTATGAGTTCTTAATGCCTCCGGATCCTTGTAACATGAGTATTTTATAAAACTATAAAATAAATACATTCTTTTATGAATTAAAACAGAACCTTTTGATCTTTTTGTTAAAATTGTGTTTAAACTTTGTTTTTATAACTTTTAGCGTTAGATAAATTTGCTACCAGTCCATACAACCCTTTAAGTCCACAAGTCTCATATATGTTAGGTCCTTTAGTGCCATTATTTGACCAATAAAAGTACCATGATACCAAGGTCCTCACATCACTTTTACTATAAACTATATTAAGTAAACTTTTAATAACTATTAATTAAATCCACTTTTTATAAATAAACCAACACTTCTATAATACCTAAACAATCCATTACACATGTATTTAGCTTCCATATAAACATTTACAAATTTATCAAACCATGAACTAGAGTAAAAATCCATTTTACAAGTTAATAAGTTTCCAATAATGGTGAATTTACTATAGAACAACATATATATATAAAAAATCATAAATGTAAAGAGTTTAGGGTTTTTAGAAACCTTAATATCAAGTAGGATGATAAAAACAAGATCTAAAACCTAATTAGATATTAAACCCCAGCTATCCAAGACTTAGAAAACCCTAATTCCAATGAAACCCTAATAATTGAACACTTTCTTAATTAACCCATATTAAATGATAAACCAAACCTTAAAACCTCCTTTGTAATACCTTAGATATATGTTAGATCACTTGTATATGTGTAAATAAAATTGTAGTGAATTGTGTAGGTGTTGTTTTTGGCCGTGGCTAGAGGGAGAGACAAGAGAGAGTTTTGAACTTTTTGCTTAAGTAAAATGAGTGTGTGAGACATCTAACTAGTTATGCATGTATATATACTACAAGAAATGAGTCTTAGATATTATATCAAAGACCAAGACTTTAAGAAAACATATGGAGGGAATTAAGGGAGAAAAATAGGTCAAATACTAGTCATGTACTCAAGTTTTAATGAGGCTTATGTTGTACAAGTTCAAGTTGGTAATTTGTGTGCTCAATGTCTCCTAGGGACTATATTTCATTTGAATTTTAGGGGAGGGGAGGAGTACAATGATTTTTGATATCTTTGATTGATATTATTTGTGCAATACTTGTAGTTTTAAATGTGGTATAGATTAATGTATTCTTTGAATACTTGTAAAGTGATGTTTTGATTTTAATTCTTATATATAGAATTCGGCCATAGAAACATTGAGTGAAGTTTTATAAAAAACTTGAGCATTTGTTATAAAAATGGGTATTTGTTGAAGCATAGAAAAGTTTTGTGGTTTTTCATGAATGCCTGAAACTATTTATCGCGAAACGTAAACACTTTGAACTTTACGTAACCAATAAACATAAAATATCAAAGTTAATAATTATCCTCCAAATTAATTATATAACCATGATTGACCGTAAACATTTAATTGTTTGAGCCCGTTTACGTTAATGATAATTTTTAGCTACGCGATTTAACTTAACGTTGGAAGATAGGATTGGTTGTTAGTAGCAACTGGGAGTGAATCAACTCTTTCTCATGTATTTGCCAAAATTACAAGTTGTTCCTTACTCAAAGCAATTCCTGCCTCCTGAACTTGTGCTAGCGGCATCTTCTTTTTGAACCATGCAGAATTTTGTACCTTCGTAGGTTGAGTACACTGCCCGCTATATGATCATTACCATTTGAAAACTTACCCACATAACTCTGAGTATGTTGTCCTTGCATATTAACTGGTTCATTGGATTTGACGAAGTCTCTAGTTGATTGTTGGTTAATGGTTAACTTGAGGCAAGTGTGGTACATATGAATGCTATAACTTTGTTGAGGCATTCAAGTAGATCATCAGTTGGAAGAAAGTATGGTACAACAAGGCCTGAATCAACTTGTAAAAGATCTACTGGTGATTGTAAAGAAATTGTCGGTGCTTGAGATGATTATGGATGAATCACTTGAGATGATTGAGGATGAATCAATTGAGATGATTGAGGATGAATCACTTGAGATGATTGTGGATGAAACATTAAAACTTGATAAATAACACTTGCAGACTGTGATTGTTGATTGTAAACTCTCTCATTCATCTTAAACATTTTGATGTAATTGATGTGTGAAATCAAATTAAGGATCTTAAGTAGATTACGTGATGTTGTTGTGGTTTGTTGATGAAAATCTAGTTCACAGGATTTTACAAGTCTTGATTAAACCAAAAAAACACGTGAGTATTTCGCGGGATTTTACTAAATCAAGAAAAAAACGTAAAAATAGAAGTGTTGTGGGTGAAATCGTTGTTGTATTTGAAGTACTTGAACTCTTGTTAACGATTGATGAGCTAAAATGGGCTAACGGTTACCACACTTTTAACTTAAAATGATTAACGGTTGATTAAAACACAAACAAGGACTAACGGTGTAATTAAAATCCAAGTTAAATGCTTAACGATTGTTAATTATAGTTGTAGGGACTAATGGTGTAATAACGGTTCACTCTGGAGGACTAACGGTTGTAAATTAAGTTCTAAGGACTACCGATGCAAGACAGTTTCAACAATGAGGGTTAATGAACAAGGAAAGGACGAACTCTAAAATTGTCTTGAAGTCTAGGGACTGAATTTGTCAAACTTGAATTTAGTTTAGTAATAAAAAATAACACATGTTTCCCTCATTTTTAACATTCTTCTTCGTTTGAAAATTTGTAAACGGAGCTAGTATCTCGTGGAGTGGTGCGGTTATCGTCGACCAAAAGTGAATACACTACGATGATCGTTGAAGGACCGTGATCGTAATGATTGTCATTAGAAGACCCGCAAATAAACGAAATTCGAAACCAAAAAACCCGAAACAACTCAAACGAACTCATTTAACTTTGTATAAATCGCCTAGCCTTTCCTTAGACCACGTATAAATCGCCCTTGTTTGATGAATGGTATAAATCACCTACCTTAGGATATGTATAAATCGCCTGCCTTATAATGTGTATAAATCGCCCCACCTTGTATATGGTATAAATCGCTCTATCTTGCTTGATGGTATAAATCGCCCTTATCTTGAGTATAAATCGCATATGTTACGTGGTATAAATCGCCCCCAGTACTTGTTTCTTGTCTTTTTGCTAGAACAATCCAACACAGATCCAAGATTATAGGAATGGTGTTCCTTGTATTATAGCAAACCGTGTACAACCAAAATAATAAGAAACCCAGAAAAATAAGCTCGAAAATAAGCTCTTTTACAACGAACAAAGCCACAAAACTTAACTACAAATAAGCTACAAAAATATTGGTAATGAAAGTTTGGTGCTTTTTGTTTTGTGTAAGCTTAAAAACCTTATACTTCCATGAATAAGTCGTTACCTCAAAGCAATGAATAAGATCAAATAAGCTGTAGAATCACTAAACAAGCAACGTAGAAACTTACAACAACCTAATATAATGAAAACTAGCGTCGAATAAAAACTGCAAGAATAAGCTATCTATGAAAAGAAAAGAGAAATGAGTAACTATTTTGAAAAGAAAAGAAAAAAAATAGACACAAATAGGCCAAGAGAAACAACTAAAACTCTTAAAAGATGTTTTGATAAGGATGACGTGGTCTCAATAAGCAGAATCACAAGCACACAACTATTAAAAATTGATGCACACCGTTCAAAAAGATCAAACGCACTCTCTTAAATCCACCTTACTCGGGTAAATTGTTTTTGAAATAAAGTAAGCTTGAAAAACTATTATACCTTAAACTACTGTTGTAGACAAACTAGAAAAAAATCTTTTGATGGGCTATAAATCTTTTGGAGCAAGACAGAATGTAAAGTTTTTAGATAAAACGAAAGTAAAAAAAATAAATCAAGCCTAAAGGCTATAGAATAAGTCAAAATAAGATAATCAATAATAAGCTTCAAATAAGCTTAAAAACGAACCACAAACGAATCACTAAATCTACCCCATGTCTCTCGATACCAATTGAAGGAAATGGAATTTCACACACAATATGAACTAGAGAGAGAAAGCTAGAGAGAGAGTGGAAGGGAGAAAACACTAAGAACACACACACATGTATGTGTGTAAAATGCATTCAACCACACCCTCTCCATGTGTGGAGAGGGTTAATATACTTACACGTCATGGGTCGGGCTGACCTTTCCTTGGACTTTCTATAAACCGGCCCGGTTAGCTTACTAGTTATTACATGAAATTGTCTAACCATTACAAAGGCTCGTAAGATCTATAATGATCGTCACTTCACTAAAAACTAAATTCATAACAATATTATTTTGATTAGGTGAAAAGAATGTCTCGAGAAGAACTCGCAAGCACAAAAACTCACATCTTCCTAACTCCAAACGAACCATACCTTTCTAATCACATTTAGGGATGAGCATGGGTCTAGAACCAGTGGAACTGGAACCGGAACCGGAACCGATAGATCTAAGAACCAAAATTTTGAGAAAAGTAGGAACCAAGAACCGAACCAAAAATATATTTCGGTTCCGGTTCTGCTTCCAGTTCTGGTTCCGGTTCTTTGGTTCTACCCGAATAGGAACCAATTTTCTAGAAGAAAAAAAAACTCATGCACTAAGGAGTTAAGCTAATAAAAAGCACAAAAAAATTATTTTTTAAGCATTTTCAATAACTTTTGTTAAAAGCAATAATATTTAACAACTAAAGCATAAGTTCAAATTAACAATCATTCTATAGTTCACACGTTCAATAACTGCATATAAATCTGAAAAACAAAACAAAATAACTTCAAATTTTGTCCAACAAAATAACTAGAACCATTTATATTTCCACTGTTTGTTTCTCTTTATCTCTTCTGGTTAGTTTCTCTAATTGTTCCATATCAAAATCTCATCGTCTTTAATAAAATCTTTAACATTATCCCAGCATTCTACTTTCAAACGATTTGTAATGGGTACAATGATCTTGGTATTTGCTCCTACTTGTAATGCACAACATGCCACAACTTCTGACACACAAGGACATATTTAAGGTCGTGAAGCAACTAGCATAATAGATACGAATGCAAATAAAAATCAAATATATAACTTACCTTCATTGTTTTGATAATGATAGTTTTTTATGTTTTAATGGACTAAAGCTTAGGGTTTAAGCTATTTAGCTGTTTTTTTAAGTAGGCTACTAGGTTTTTTATGGTACGTATAATTTAAGTAAGAGAAAAATGACATAATTATAGAATATTTGGGTATTCGGTTTCGGAACCGAAAACATGTGGAACCGAACCAAACCGATCCAAGAACCGAAAAATCTCAAACTCAAGAACCAAAACCGAAACCAACGGTTTTGGTTTTGGTTCCGGTTCGGTTCTTCTTGGTTCCGGTTCGGTTCTTGGTTCCCGTAAGATCGATCCTTTGGTGCCCCAAACGAGGGGGAGCATACATCAAGGGGGAGTCTTGATATCGTCGACTTCTTTCTTTCTACAACAATTCGACGATCATTCTTTTTGAATTCGACAAAAAGGGGGAGAAATGGAATGAAAACTCATTAATAATTTGAAACCTTTAATTTTATACAAAATGAGTTTATATTTTGTCATCATCAAAAAGGGGGAGATTGTTAATACAAATAATGTCTAAAAACGTTATTTATATTTTTCGACCTCTCAATGTTTTGATAATAACAAAATGTAAAAACGTTTACGATAAAAATAAACGTTTACAAATTATTAATCGTAAAATTCCATTTCTAAGATTAGTAATCACTTAAGGTATGAACAAACAAATCATTAAGCATGATTAGTGATCAAGAAAATATTTTTCTCTTAACCATCACATTTTTACAAAAGTATTTCACAAAAATAATTATACAAAATATTTTCTAATTAAAAGAAAAGTTTTATTTAAAACTTAAATTTGAAATTCAAATTTTCCCCCTAAAATAGAAGGTTCCATAACAGATACAACTTTCCCCACAAAAAGACAAAAACAGGAGCGTAGTCTACTGGGCGGCGCCCTTATAGGTCTGGTGGCCCCCAAATATATCTGGGACCGCCGGGACCGCCCTTAGTGACCGTTGGGTTTTATTGCCTATAAATACTGCTCCATTCCTAGCTGAAAAACAGACCTCTTTGCACGAATGTTTTAGATAACTTTATCTCTCTAAAAATATTCTTTCTCTCTTTAAATCTCTTGATCACTAACATTCTTAGATCTTGTTTCAAGTGATCTAATCTCTTTTTCTCATCTCTCCTCTCAATCAAGTGCAAAAGAAGAACATTCGTATTCGTCAAGAAACGAATTGTTATTTAGTGATCTCTCATCTCTTCTTCTAAGTATCAAATCTCTATTATAATTATCTTGTGTAATTGTATGATTCGGATTGTGTGTAAATCTGATAGTGTAGATCTTATGAGTGTATAGTGTTTGTGAAGTGGTAAATTGGTTCTAGCTAAGATTAGGACTCGACATTTAGCTTAGTGTCAGAAAACAACGTAAGCGATGTGTAAACGGTTTTCTTCACATGAAGGGAGCTTGTTGACATAGTGAAATCTCGAGTAGGATACTCGGGGAGTAGAGTAGGGCGAAGAAGAGCTTCGTTGCCGAACCACTATAAATCTTGGTGTCTTGGTTTAATTGTTCCTTCTCTCATCTCTTTATATTGTTGTGACTTTTATTTAGTATTAGTGTAGATATTTACTTTGTTAATTCATATTGTTTATTGGTTGAACATACAACTCGAATCTAAGTATTTTGAAAGCAAACTTTTAAAACGTAAACCAAACCTGTAAACTATTTAACCCCCCTTCTAGTTTCCACGATTGGTATCAGAAGCCAAGGTCACTCAAAATTTTTTAAAATATACTATATTTTAAAGTTTGGATCGATCTATGGATTCCGACAAATATCTAGAAGGAAAATCCATGCAAAGACCACCACTTTTGAAAGTGACAGTTTTATTTATTGGAAAATTAGATTTGAGACATATGTTAAATCAAAAGATCTTGATCTTTAGCATGTTATTACTAACAGTGATTTTCAACCTATTCAACAAAATCCGGAAACCAAATTGGATGAGGTTTTCCCTTTTGAAAAACAAAGTGACGATCTTAAAAATAAGCTTGCGAAAAATAACAAAGCTAAAATGGTCATTTACAATGCTTTGCTAAAAAAGAATATGAAAGAAATTTTATATGTAATACGGCAAAAGAGATTTGGAAAACTTTGTTAATCACCCATCAAGGAAATAACCAAGTTAAAGATAACAAGATCGACCTTTTGGTACAACAATATGAACAATTCGTCATTTCTAAAGACGAAACTATAGATTATGTTAGGAAATTTCTTAGGGCTCTACATCCTAAATGGAGAGCAAAGGTCACGGCGATTAAATAGTCAAAAGACTTAACGTCACTGTCACTTGATGAACTCATCGGGAATCTCAAAGTTCATGAGATGATCATCAAGAAAGATTCTAAAATAGTCAAAGCTAAGGGAGAAAAAAATCTCTTGCTTTAAAGGCTAAGAAAGAATCTAGTGATAAGAAGTGTCCGACTTCCGGAAGTAAAGATGAAGAATACGTCATGGCGGTTAGAGACTTCAAGAAGTTCTTTAAGAAAAGAGGTAGATTCGTGAGACAACCTTAGAACGACAAAAAGACGTTCCAAAGAAGAGTTGATGACAAGAACGGTAAAGGCAATAGAAAATGCTTTAGATGCGGCAACCCAAATCATCTTATTGAAGAATGTTCAAAACCACCGAAAGACAAGAACCAAAGAGCTTTTGTTGGAGGTTCTTGGAGTGATAGCGGTGAAGAAGATGATGAGAAGGTCAAAGATGAAACATGTCTTGTAGCTCAAGCATCAAGTGAGGTATGTTTCGAATCCTCTTACTTTAGTGATGAAAACTCATCAATAGATGATTTAGTTTTAGATAATGAATATGATAAACTGTGCAAAATGAGTTTAAAGATAATCACTAAAAACAAAAAATTAAAAGCCACTAGAAATAGTCTAGAAAAAGAACTTAGTATTCTAAAAAAAGTGTCTACACTCGAGAAAAACAAGGGAGTTGATCTCGAATATGTAAAATATCATATGCTTAAAGTTAAGAATGAAAAACTCAAAGAGGAAGCCATTAGATTAAATAAATTTGAAAAGAGTACACATTGTCTAAATGAAATGCTAAGTAATCAAAAACCCTCTGGTGAAAAATTAGGTTTAGGGTTTAGCTCATTTGAAGCATCATCTAGTGGAATAAAATAAATAAAATTTGTGAAGGCTCAGAAAAAGGCGTCATCTGATGAAGGTCCCATAAATATGGGCGGCCCCCATATTGTACAGGCGGCCCCCAAAATAATTATGGGACCGCCAGCAGCTATGCCTGGATCTGTAAAAAGTGTGTCTTTTCAAAAATCTATTTTGGGTCCTAGACCAAAACACATAATAGTAAACAATGTCAAACTTCCCATTGCTAGTGATAATGAAGTTAAACAATTTTATAAGCCATTGTCAAAACCAGGAGTTGGATTTTCATAACCTAATTTTAGATCAAAAAATCCACCACCTAAAAGAGTCAACAATAATTATCCTCGTCCTAAAACACCGCAACCAAAAAGAAACGTTGGTCGACAAAATCAACCTCGTGGCTTTCCTGTAACTTGGAACAATTTCCAACGTCAAAGTTACATGCCATGGGAAATGTGTCTTCCATTCCCACATCACAACCAATTGCATCAAATGCAAGGGATGTTTAGCACTAAAAACTTTGGACCCATAAGATATTGGGGACCAAATTTTTGAGGTATTGCCTTATATAAATAGATATGCCATGAAGTCGATTTGGAACCCGATGAGTGGATAATGGATAGCGGATGCTCCAAACACATGACGGGTAACCAAAATCTCTTCTCAAGCTACAAGGCATACAACAGAGGTAATGTCATTTTTGGTATCAATCTTCGCGGTAACATCATTGGCAAAGGTACAATTTCGAATGACTCTCTCAAAATAGATAATGTAGAACATGTAGATAACTTAAGATTTAACTTGTTAAGTATAGGACAAATATGTGATAATAAGTGTAGAGTGAATTTCTTTGAACATGATAGTGAAATCACTAAGGATGGTAAGGTCATAGGTAGAGGTATTAGGAAGAAAGTCTTATATGTGATAAAATTAAGAAATAAGCCTAAAGACCAAATTTGTCTAGCAACGATTGATAAAAATTCCACTTTGTGGCATAGGAGATTAGGTCACGCAAATATGCATCTCATTCAATCGTTAGTATCTAAGGAATTAGTTAGAAACTTACCTAAGCTTAAGTTTGATCAACACTTCTGTGATGCTTGCAAAATTGGAAAACAAGCTCACGCTAGTCACAAGGCTAAGAATATAGTCTCAATGACTAGATGTTTAGAACTCCTTCATATGGATCTCTTCGGTCCATCCGTCGTATGGAGTTATGGAGGAAATCGTTACACCTTAGTCATAGTAGATGACTACTCTAGGTATACTTGGACTAGATTCCTTAAGGACAAAATCAAAGCCTTCGATCAATTCGAGATACTTAGTAAGAAAATTCAAAACTAATTAGGATGTACAATAGTGTCAATAAGAACCAACCATGGTAGGGAATTTGATAATGAGATGCAATCTGGAGAGTTTTGTACTGCCAATGGAATTACACATAACTTCTAAGCTCCACGCACTCCTCAATCAAATGGCGTGGTTAAAAGGAAAAATAGGACACTTCAAGAAATGAGTATGACTATGTTAAATGAGCAATTGTTACCAGAAAAGTTTTGGTGTAACACAGTAGATACTTCAACATATATTCTCACCCGAATCCTAATTAGAGCCATCTTAGGAAAAACACCTTACGAACTCTTAAGAGGTAGGAAACCTACTCTTGACTACTTTAGAGTGTTTGGAAGCAAGTGCTTTATTTTAAACACTAAATACTACCTTACAAAGTTTGACTCAAAGTCATACGAATGTATCTTTTTAGGTTACTCGCAAAATAGTAAAGCCTACATCATCCTTAACAAACATACTAGGAAAGTCAAAGAATCACTCAACGTGACATTCGATGAAACTCCTCCACCCTCTAAGACATCACCCTTGGTGGATGATGACTTAGATAAAGAAGAAGCAATTAAGGTTACCGAAATGAAAAACCTAGAAAATGACATTGAGGATGAAACTTTAGAGATTGACGAAATAGTCAATATTAAGGAATCTAGGAACCATCCATTAGAAAATGTCATAGGAAACCTTAACCAAAGAACCCTTAGGTCACAAGCCCAAAACCAAAGTAACTTCTTTTGTTTTATATCAACTATAAAACCTATGAATGTGAATGAAGCCTTAGTAGATGAAAGTTGGATAGTCGCTATGCAAGAAGAATTAAATCAATTCATTGCTAACGACGTTTGAGAGTTAGTTCCACAACCTAGGAATATGACAATTATAGGAACTAAGTTGGTGTTTAGAAATAAGTTAGACGAGAACGGTATTGTTTCTCGAAATAAGGCTAGGTTAGTTGCTCAAGGCTATAATCAACAAGAGGGCGTCGATTATGATGAAACGTATGCCCCAGTTGCTAGACTTGAATCAATAAAGATACTATTAGCTTATGCTTGTGCATTAATATAAGCTAGAACCCAAAGGATGTAAAGAAATGCATTCCTGAAATGGTCTTATCAATGATGAATTATACGTGGCACAACCATCTAGGCTTCATTGACTATGAAAAAACCGTACATGTGTTTATCAAACTAAAGAAAGCTTTATACTATTTAAAACAAGCAACCCAAATCTTGTTATGATAGATAAAAAGCTTTTCTTATCAAACATAAAATTAAAAATGGGATATGGTAGAAAGCACACCTTTTTACTAAGAAGAAAAGTTCAAATTCACAACCTCAATCAATCGTTTCAAATATATGTCGACGACCATTATATAACGGATCGACTTGATCCAGACATGTGTGATGAATTTGCCAAAATCATGCATGACGAGTTCGAGATGAGCATGATGGGTGAACTTAACTTCTTCTTTGGACTACAAATAAAACAAATGAAAGATGGTATCTTCTTTAATCAATCTAAATATATTAAAGAAATGCTTAAGAAATTTGGTTTAGAAGAATCTAAACTAATGAAAACCCCCATGTCCTCCGATACCAAACTCAAGAAAGACGAAGAGTGTGAGTCGGTAGATAGTACCAAGTATCGAGGCATGATAGGTAGTTTATTAATCCTAACGGCAAGTAGGCCCGATATCATGTTTAGTGCCTACCTTTGTGCCCGCTTCCAAGAGGCTCCCAAAACCTTTCACCTTGAAGCGGTTAAGCATATCTTTCAATACATTAAAGGCACTACGCACTTAGGATTTTGGTATCCTATGGGGACCGGCATAGAAATAGTAGTATATGCCGACTCTGATCATGCGGGAGATTATGTGGACCGAAAGAGAACTAGCGGTATTTATACGTTCATGGGATGTTGTTTGACATCTTGGTTCTCGAAGAAACAAACCGCTCTTGCTATATCCACTATCAAAGCCGAATACGTAAGCGTCGAAAAGGCATATCAACAAGCACTATGGATGAAACAAGCTCTTATCGACTATGACGTTCAACTCGACGACATCCCGATCATGTGCGACAATAAAGGCGTGATTGACCTTAGCAAAAACCCGATGCAACATTCTCGAACCAAAAACATTGAAATTCGTCACCACTTTCTTCGCGATAATGTCTAGAAAGGACATATCTTAATCGAAAAAGTGTCGTCCGTCGACAATATTGTCGACATCCTTACTAAACCCCTTAAACGTGAATCGTTTAACTATCTACGTCTTGGTTTAGGAATGATGGAACACATTCCATAAATCTTATGAGTCCGCTTCTCTTTCTTCTAGTTTCGATTCTAGTCCATGTTCCATTCCATGTCGTGACAACTCAAATACTTCATCCGAAGTACTTTGAGTATTTTTAATTCGAGAAATTTAAATTAAAACGTCGCTCATCTTTGAAAAAGGTTTCGTCAAAACTGAGTCTAAAATCCCTTGCTGAGGGCGGCCCCCATATATCCGATTTCCCCTAATATATTTGGGACCGCCTGACAATATGGGATCGCCAACAGCAAACCTATATCTTCCACACTTAGTCAAAAATTTTCAAAACTCAAAACAAACACCCCTTTCTCCTCTGTAGCGACGAACACGACCAAAAACAACCCAAAACTAAAAAATAACCATTAAAACACTAATTGAAAATATAATCAATACCTACAATCATTCCTAACATCATCAACATCATTAATTGTAAGTCATTTCATCTAAGTTCTTTCAATTTGAGTTTAGGGTTCATGATGAACACAAAAATTGAATTTGGGGATTTTTCATTTCTCTTTTAATTTTGTACAATTAGGACTACTAGGATACAATGTATAACTAATATGCTTCCCGTAGACATAAGATTTGCATACATTAGTGGGTTTGTCGAAAAATTGATTTCGAACCAAAACTCCAATTTTATTTTCAAATCACTCACGTTAGGAACCAAATAAAATTATTATTATGCATTGTTAATACAACCCAAAAATGTTTTTAAATACATGCATAATGATCTCATGAACAAAAGTCGAGATACATAATTCATATGTATCTTTTGACATGTTTGGATTAGCAAAATCAAATTAAAGAACGGTTGGATTTACTCTTAGGATTTTATTTTTAGGCCGAGTTAATCGTTACTCCACATTTGTCACATCTAGGCACACACTAGGCATGAACTTAAAATACGAATACAAGCATAAGAAATTAAAATATGATTTTGGTTGTCTTATTTTAGGTGACAATGCCTCGAATTATCGGACTAGATCATCAAAAGACCCGAAACTACATTCCACTCATATCAAATGAATTTAAGCAACCCTTACAAAACACTATTGCAAGTCTTGAAAAATGGTACTTGAACACCTATCTCTCCGAAACTATAAATCTTCAAACTCAACAACGAGATGCTCACCGGGAAGGGTTAAGGTCAATTGGACAAGCTCTCAAGAACATGATGAGTGGGAAAGGGAAGTGAACATGTTGGCATAACTATTAGAGATTATTATTATTATTATTATTATTATTATTATTATTATCTAATACATTGTGTTTTTAAATAACGTTATTAGGACTAGGAATGGCAAATGACAATTACATTTGATTTGGATGATTATCTTCATTTTATTATCCTATCAACACTTTATGATTGGCAAATTCTATGAATGTGACATGCGTACAAAACTAATATTTGCTAAATGATTTGTATGCTAGTTTAGGACTATATATCATTGGTTGAATGAGTTGATTCTTGAATTTGATAGATGCCGAAATCACTTGACTTAAGAAATGGAAACACTAGAAAATTTTATTTTTCAGAAAACGGCCCCATAAATACCAGGCGGCCCCCCAATATATTTGGGACCGCCTGGCGATATGGGACCGCCGATAGGGGGAACGAAAGTTTTGAGTCTGCCTCTTTTTTGCATCTTTGACCCTCCTACCTACAGCCTCAAGCTAGCACTTCCCTGTTTTGCTAAACCATCTTTTGCATCTTCTTCTATCCAAACCATGCTTTGCCATTCTATCACATCTTTCTCATTATATAAATCGCCCAACTCTCATACTTCATCACCACCTCCATCTTCTACATTCTCCTCTCATTCATCCTCAATATCTTGCTCAAACCATCATTCCAACTTCTCTAGAAAACCAAGAATGTTGGTAAGACAAGTATGAAAACGCAAGACATCTACTCCAAAATCATCACCTTCTTCCCAAAAAAGACTCACCTCCACTTCCTCCAAGAGTCTATTTTCAATCTCTTTCACCACCATCATACAATCCACTAAGAGATCAAATGATCAACCAACTTAATAACATCTCCACCATCCTTGATTCACACGCTAACCCATCTAATGCCTACATTCATGCACCACCTTCACCACCACCACAACTAATTCATCCTCCTTCTCATGCTCAAGTTGAATTTCACTCAAGTTTTTGTCATTGTTGCAAGTTTTCTAGACACCAATTCCACTTCTTGAGAAATGAAATCAACTTCATTCACTTTCTTCTTACCCGTTTCATACCTCAAACTCGTACCCCTCCAAACCATGTGTCACCAACCTCCTATTTTTCCCTCTTTAATTAATCATTCTCATATGATTAATCTACCTAAATAATTGACTATCCATCTTTTGATTATGGCATCTTCTACATTTCAAGAATCCACTAGTGTAGATCTATGCCTTATTATGTTTTTATTATCTACTTTATCTTGTAATGATTCATACAATTGTAGTATGAATTTGTCTTATCTCATATTTAGCTTCAATTGAAATCAATGCTTCTTATATGAGCTTATTAAGTAATGAATAAAGCCACTTTATGTTTTATTGCATAAATTGCTATGTTGCTACTTGTTGAAAGATATTTGTCTTGCACTTGTACCTCTAACTTTGTTTTGCAGCAAACAAAACGAAGGGAAATCGTAACAAGGGGGGGGTCTTCGATATCGTCGACTTCTTTTCTTACTTAAACTACTCGACCACATCTTCCTTTTTGAATTACGAAAAATGGGGGGAAATGAAAGAAGAAAACTCATTAATAATTCTATAACTTTAATTTATACATAAATGAGTTTATATTTTGTCATCGTCATAAAT
Source organism: Tanacetum coccineum (assembly GCA_026074375.1). NCBI lineage: Eukaryota > Viridiplantae > Streptophyta > Magnoliopsida > Asterales > Asteraceae > Tanacetum > Tanacetum coccineum. The sequence continues at coordinate 27,993 of BQNB010072343.1, forward strand.
AAAGGAGAGATTGTTTATTCAAATTAATGTCTAAAACGGTATTTATATTTTCGACCTTCAACGTTTTGATATTAACAAAATGTAATAATGTTTACTATAAACAAATTATTGGTTTAAAAGTATAATCTTAAAATTCCATTTCTAGGATAGGTAATCACTTAAGGTTTGAAACAAAACAAATCATAGCTTGATTAGTGATCAAGAAAATGTTTTTCTCTTATCATCATGTTTTTACATAAAGAATTTCACAAAAATTATATTGTACAAAATATTTTCTAATTAAAAGAAAAGTTTTATTAAAAACTTAAAATTTAAAATTCAAATCCCCCCCCCCCTCAAAATGGAAGATTCCATACCAGATACAACCATCCCCACAAAAAGACAAAAGTAGGAACATAGTCTACTGGGCGGCCTCCTTATAAGCCTGGCGGCCCCCAGATATATCTGGGACCGCCAAGACCTCCCCCAGTGACCGTTGGGTTTTCCTGCCTATAAATACTGCTCCATTCCTTGCAGAAAAACACACCTTTTAGCACGAAATTTTCAGATAACTTTCTCTCTCTAAGATCTTCTTTCTCTCTCTAAATCTCTTGATCACTAACATTCTTAGATCTTGTTTCAAGTGATCTAATCTCTTCTTCTCATCTCTTCTTTCTCATTCGTATTCGCCAAAAAATGAATTGTTATTTAGTGATCTCTCATCTCTTCTTCTAAGTATTAAATCTCTATTGTAATTATCTTGTGTATTTGTGTGAATTGTGTGTAAATCTGATAGTGTAGACCTAGTGATTGTGTATTGATTGTGAAGTGGTAGATTGGTTATAGCTAAGATTAGGACTTGACATTTAGCTTAGTGTCGGAAAATAATGTAAGCAACGTGTAAACGGTTTTCTCCGCCTGTAGGGAGCTTATTGACATAGTGAAATCTCGAGTAGGATACTCGGGGAGTGGAGTAGGGCGAAGAAGAGCTTTGTAGCCGAACCACTATAAATCTTGGTGTCTTGGTTTTATTGTTCCTTCTCTCATCTCTTTATGTTGTTGTGATTGTTATTTAGCATTAGTTTAGATATTTTCTTTGTTGATTCATATTGTTGATTGGTTGAACATACTACTCGAATCTAAGCATTTTGAAATCAAACTTTTAAAACGGAAAACGAACTTGTAAACTATTCAACCCCCCCCCCCTTCGAGTTTTCACAAAAATGATTAAGAAGTATGATGATTCTTCTGAAGAGGAACTAGGAGAGGATGAAAGTACAGTAACTGGAGGATTAGAGGTAGAGTACTTAACTAACATATCATAGGTACTTAATGAGTAGCCTAATTTCGTCCTTGTTTTTGAGAAACCCTATCATTGCAGAAGGATGTCCGTCAAACCTTAAAATACCATGCAACATAGGACATGTGCATGTGGAAAAAGCCTACATAGATCTTAATTCTATGTTGAATGTCATGACTCTTATGCAATATATTTGGATCATGAGGAAACAACTTGAATCTAGGGAAGATCTTGAGGGCATTAGCGGGATAAGCAATTCACATGAAGAATTAAGGGAATGCATATCTTCGTAGGAACCTTCACTTATGTTTCAGATTTCGTGATTGTTGAGGATATTAGTTCAATCATAAACCCTAGCCTATCACAAGTAGTACTAGAGAAGCCTTTTGTCGAAGTATCTAATATGACTCATGACTTATCTTTAGGAGTAGTGAAGTTCACCGACGAAACCAATAAGATTGCCTATAAAATGCCTCATAAGATAGAGCAATATAATTCACTATCGGTTTGGAAAAAGAGCATACAAAATCAGTCTACTCAAGGAATGAGGAGGACAAGAGAATAGGAGTAGAGTACGTAATGAACAAGATATTAGGGTTCTATAAGGAATGTTTAGAGCTTGGACCCGAATATTTGACCTTACTTGAAGACGAAGGAGGAGTCACGTAAGGACGTGTGACTGCGAGTCTAGCTACAAGACTCGTTAAATAAACAAAAGCGCTTGTTGGGAGGCAACCCAATTTTTTTAATTTAATGCATTTTAGGAGTGTCTTGTGTGTTTTAATTCTTTAAAATTTGTTTTTATATGTTTGAATTATGTGATCATGCTTTGTTTTATCTTTAACTTCGTCTTAATTACAATCAATGTATTTTGTATCGAATAAGTGTAGGGGAAAATATCTGGTTTATAAGAACCATTTCAAACATATTAAATAAATTATTTAGATTAATTCGCGTCTTGTGTCAGTTTCGAGTCATATGATTGTGATAATTGATCTCACGTTTTATGCAGTATTTTTTATAGGAAATAACTAATTGAATTGTGTGCAGAAAATTTTTCCTAGAAAACGAATGTGAAATTTTCACCGTGTCTGGAGACGACGTCAGGATTTTTCTTGACGGTGTCACGTCTCCAGACTTGTGAAAATTCGAATTTTTTTATTATTTTAGAAAAATTAATTTTGTGCAATTTCAAAAATTTGTAATTTTTTAAAAACTTGCCGAAAACCACGATCACATTAACACATTCATTCTATCTTTACTGCTTTCATAGAGTCTAAACCCTTAAAGTTTCGTTGTATATATCGTTATCCCGTCGATTTTACGCCAGTTGTAGGTTTTTTTGTCTTTGATTTACAGGTTATATTTGATGAGAAGAAGCTTTGGAGTTCTTAGGAGTTTCATTGGACGACTATTAGATGACGATTTAGCCAGTTATCATATGTTTCTTCTTTTTTATTGAGCAAAACCAGGGGAGTACTAGTTTCTTTCGTTTCTTTTTCTTTTCTCTTTTATTCGTTTATGAGTACTTTTAAGAACATTGGGGACAATATTCACCTTAAGTGTAGGGGGTAATAAACCTTAGAAATTATTCCTTCAATTGTCATTTGCTTTGTCCTTAAAATGATGAGTAATATATCAAAACATTGCGTAGACTGTAATTTTGACCCAAATTTAAATTTTTTATGACACATACCGACGAAAACTGAGTATTATTAGCGTCTCATAGATAGGAATTATATGACTAGCACAAAAACCCTCTAAAAATTCCACCCCAAAATGTGAGGTTCGCCTTTAGATCTTTAAGAATTCAGGTATCTATTTTTGATACCTAAGATAATTTAACCTTTAGCTTTCTCGAGTTAAGGAATGAGCAATCATGTGTGTTGCGTTCATGGATTTGATCGTTCATATGTGGTTTTGTCGCCTTTTATGAATCATTGGTATCGGTTAAAATTATATGAGAGTGTACCGGTAGTTTATTAAATTCTAGAACTTGTTTTTGTGATGCATTCCGAGACCGAATAGTGAGAATTATGATTTGCTAAATGATAAGAGACACTAGGAAAAACCCATGTTTTAAACCTCTATTTGTTATTATGGTCACCCCGATCATATAACTATCCTACACCCTTGCCATGCACTCATTTTTAGTGCAGGATACCCCTAGTACACCCCTTCGAGTCTATCATTTTCATGGTTCTCATAATTTTTCTGGTGGACTCGAGATTATTAATGAAGAGCATTGTTTACACCCAGTGTTACACCTAAATCGCCTTAGCCTTCATTGTATGTACTCGCCTTTAGTAAATTATTGTAAACCCAGTTAATTATTGCAGGAGTACATAGTTGCTAAGTCGAGTCATTTATCAGTGCATACAGTTTTAGGATGATTGAGAATCATGGTAGTTTTTATCTTATGAAGAATTGGGAAAGAAGTCACCTATTACCCCCATTAGAACTCAATACGCTCCATGTTTTGTTGATCCTTTCGATTTGGGTCTGTAATTAGTTGATTGTAATGAGTTAGCAAAAACTCAAGTGTAGGGGTATGTTTATAAACCCCAAGTTATGTGTTATGTTCATTCAAAAAAAAGAGAACAAAAATAGAAAAGAAAAAGAAAGAGTTGGATGTAGAGTTTGTATGTCTTAGTTCATATATCTTAGTCCTAAAGTGGTCGAGCCTTGGCTTAGCAACGCCTCAACATGGATTCTTGTAGATAATTAACTCACCACCGCCCATGTATATACCATTCGTTGCTGCTGTTGTTTAACCTACAACCGAACATCACAACCCTTTAAAAAACCTATTTGATAGTAATTTCTAGTACTTGTGCCTAGTGGTGGAGGTTTGATCATTTACCAAGCATATGGTAATTTATATGCTATGACAAGTAATGAGTGTTATTTTCCCGTTTCCTCTATTGTTATATGACTCGCGTGTTCTTACACCTTTTTATATATAAATAAACATAAACATATATAAATATATAACAAGGATCAGGACCCACAAAATCAAAGAAACCGGTAGCAGAGTAGAGTGTTCCCGGGTCGTTATGTCCCAACGAGGCTAGAGATGGAAAATCGCAAGACGATTGATGATTTGTGTTTGAATGTCACAAGGAATGATTGGGAATTAAAACTGAAAGCAAATTGCACATAAAATTTAAACAAAGAACATAAGCTGGAAATTGAAT
>BQNB010072344.1:0-13053 GCA_026074375.1 Tanacetum coccineum
GATTAACCTTAATACAAGACCCCTCTTGTGTTTGGTATCGTCATAACACTTGGTTTTATTATAATGCATTTTAGACATTCTCTATTGTTGACATCAATGTGTTGTGATGATGCCTATCTTGTTACGCCTCATGTTTTCGCCTTGGCGGGGTGTGACACCTTCGAGTACCGTTAATTCTACATTTTTTGAGAAAGTTGGTAAAACCTTTTGAGTGAATCTTGAATTAAATATTTGAGAATGTTTGTCTTTCAACTGGCTAGTTACATTTAAGTTACCTTAAAACATTTACTATTCAAGTCAGAGACTCACTAAGGTACTTGTAACTCAGATACTTGTTTCTTATCAGATACTTGTTTCTCAATATTGAGCATACCCAACTCAGCTACCAATCTAGTAAAGCTAGGCTCAGCCAAAGGCTTCATAAAGATATCAGCTAGTTGCAAGTCAGTGGGGTACAAAATAAAGCTTAATATCTCCTTTTAAAATGTGGTCTCTGATGAAGTGATACCTGATATCAATATGTTTTGTCCTAGAATGCAACACTTGATTGTTTGATATGGCAATGGCACTTGTATTATCACAAAATATGGGCACCTTGTTATAGAAGAGATTAAAAAACAATGGATATATTCTCTCAATCCTTATTAGCATGGCGAGTCCATTCCGAAACAATACTATCTAACAGCTCTTCTTAATGTTCTTCTACTTCTCTCACAACCATTATCAAACATTCCAATAACTTGGGTACTACATTTTCAAATACATCTTTCTCCTCATTCGAAATGCCCAACAAGAAACTGTCAAGTACCTTTTTCAAAGCAAAGATCCTAAGGTCATGAGGGTCTTTCGAAGTCACTTATGTCCCAAACTCGTGACCTTAGGATGTTTGCTTTATAAAGGGTACTAGAGTTTCTTGTTACCAAGGTGAAAGATGTGTTTAATGATGTAGTACCCAAGTTATTGTAAGGTTTGAAAATGGTTGTGAGACAAGTAGTAGAACACTGATAAAAGTTGTTGATATTATTATCCTGGAGTGAAATCACCGGTCACCATGCTAACGAAGGATTCAGAAAATGTTGTTGGTCCTAATGATTGTGTAAAACATGAATACTATAAGAAAATAAGAACAAATTTTACACAATGCACATTTGACAACTAATAACACAATTTGTACTTTTCAATGTTATAAATCTTATTAGAAATGAATGAAAGATTTACACGGGATAGTTGCGGAACACTATCCCGATTGAATAACAAATAAAACTCTCATGAATCAAAGCTAAGTTTATACTTCATGATACGATGATCCTATTAACTATAATACATTGTATTATTTTTTGGTTTGTTTAGAATCGATACCTATCTTCTATTACAAACTCTTCTTATATATGAGATAAAAGTACAAGTAGCATGTGATGGTTGTTGAGATGTGTCATGCATGTCTCCCTTTTTAGAAAAGCAAAAATCATACTTTATTTATTGTAAGACACTTGTTTCCACCTTTATGAAAACTATTATACTCCTTTCTTTTAAAGGTCCCCACATATATTTTGTTTGTTTTCTTTAGGAAGATAGACATTGAGAGTCATTAAGATATTTGTCAAATCTCAAAGTCTCTCAAGTTGCGTGTAGCTCATGTACTTTACTCACTGACACCGCATCAGTGAGATAAAGTGTTTCTTCAGTTGGTCTTCGACGTCCATGAGGCTTCATGTTAAGAGAGCTTTTTACAACACTCACTGATTTATTTATCAGTGAGTAACTCACTATTTATTCAGTGAGTGAATTTGGCTATTTTATATTTTAAATAATTGTCAATTAGGTCAAATTTTGACCCAACAAATGTATCCATTGTTTTTCAAGCACTTCTAAACATATCTCAAGTAGAGGGACTAGAGATCAATAGCAAGAAATCAATTACGAATGAGATAGTTGATCTAATAGAATCAAAGATAAGAGCTTCTCATAGTTTTATGTCAAAATATTTGATTAATATGTTGTCCTTTTTATCGAAGCAATATCTAAAGTAAGAGATGGAGGTGACCCACAAACTATAGCATCAATTGATAAGTTTGTGACCATGAAATAGGGTTAAACACTGTTTTCCCTAAAATATGAGAAAATTAAAAGTCATAATTAACACGTCTATAAGGAATATAACACTTATCTAATGTAAATAACACAAGTAATAACTTTTCAATCGTGTAATGCTTTATTGATTAAGAACCAAAGTAATACAATGTGCTATGGAACACACAAGTTGAATGAAAATATGTGATTACCCTTTGAACAAGTAAACTAGATAGAGTATCAAGTTTACAAGCGAACTTATATAGCCAGCTGATAGGATCATAGGTCTACTGTGTAAGTTCGACAAAGGAGTAAATGCCTATGATAACAACAACAATGTAAGCGATCACATTTACTTCTTACAATATTCCCTATTTATACTGATACGAGGTTGCGTCCTTAGTGGGGTAGTTGCAACGTGTCAAGAATCTAGTGGACGAGGTACGAGGTATTTAATGCATGTCCATTCTTGGGAACTACCCGCCCATACTTTAGTTAACAGTTATGCCAATTGTTCACTACTTTTCCCAACTTCATACTTGGTACATGCTTTAACTTAAACCAATATTTATCCCACCAGAAACACTTGTTAAGTTTCCCGCCTTCTTTAGAGAACAATCTTTAAGCTCAACTTGTTCTTCTTCAAAGGGTAACATGATAGTCAGAGTATTGTTACCTCTGACTCTCCTTAGAACTTCAGCGTATTCCTTCTACATACCAGCTGATATCCATCCCAGCTGACGAGTATGTCTTCAAGTGATCTTTGACTTCCTTGATGATGTCTTTGACTTGAATACGTCTGACGTTGCTCTCTGAGGCTTTGCACTCAGAAAGTCCTTTCATAACCTCTGATTCCCATCACTCAGAGGTTCCTTCATAACCTCTGAGTCCCATCACTCAGAGGTTCCTTCATAACCTCTGAGTCCCATCACTCAGAGGTTCTTTAATACTCGCTGATCCCACTCAGCGGGTCCTGCAATACTTAGCCTAATTTCTGTTTAAATCTAGGAGCTTACAATTGGGTACTTAATTGGCCCAACAATCTCCCCCTATTTGAATAAAAATTATGTTGAGTCTAAAATTAAGGTAGGTGAGTACACAACTTCTTCTTACACATAATTAACAGAAAGATTAACAAAAGAAACTTCATTGATTTCATTACATTTTAGCCCAAATTATCTAAGTTCTTTTTTACAATCTCCATAGCCTTTGTACAATCACTCTTAGCTTCTATTACATAATTCATCCTTGAGAGCATCTCCTTAGCAATCTCTGAGTCAACTTTAGATTTGTTTCTGAAGTCGAATTAGCTCAGTGGTAGGAGTTAGGTGGAACTCGCTTTCCCTTTGGAAGCCTATCTTCGTATTCCCATTCATACAGAAGATTCCCGACTCAGGTTTGTTGATGACAAGTCCTTGAATTGGCAAGACCCCAGGGGGAGGAATCAAGTTCCTGTCCATCCCATCAACCCTGACATCTCTAGTTATAAACACTTCTTTGATAAACTCAATCAAAGGTTGCAAGTTCAGGCAATAGTGGAAGAAGACCTTGCATCTTCGCTGATTTATGACCTACTAAAATTTTAACCTTAGACTCTGCAGAAGTAGATTATTTGATGTCCCAGATTATTTAGAAGCTAGAGCATGAGCCACCAGCCATTCACTAAAACCTAACGTCTTAAGTCTGAAGTTAGGATGGACAATTAGATTCAGAGGATTGTCGCCTCTGGTGATCTTCATAGTTGCCTCCTTTCTAGAATTGACAACATAGCTGATTTTTGTGATTGGCAGTGGATCAGCTATGTAGGAGATTTGATGGTTGTATTCTTCCATCATCTTGGCCTTCTTTGGCTCATGTTCAGTCCATTTCTGAGCATAAGCTTTCAATGTGACTGGATTGAGCAACTTCCTCAGTTCTTGTTCTGATTTTTCTTTTTCAGCTTTTAGATCACTTATCCTCTTCAGTTCCTTGATTTGCTTATCATATTTCTCTTTGGAAAGAGGTCCCTCTGGGGTAATGAAGGGTTTAAGCTTTGGCGCTTTTGGATTAAATCCTCCTTCTTCTTGATATTGAACAAGCTCATTCCCTGGTTCTTCTATAATGGCGACTGCCTTGCCTTTAGATGAATCTCTGGGAGGTGTTGGTTCTCTGGGAGGAGTTGGTGAGAACCTTGAGGAAGTGGTTTTAAACAACTGATCAGTGAATTCTTGCATAGACTTCTGTTGTTCTTTAGACTTGAGCAGATGTTCTAGGACAAAAGTGTTCAGAAGAGTTGGATTTGGAATATCAGGAATAGGAGTCAAGATTTTGAATCTTTTGGATAGGGGTTGCTTGTTATCTTCATCTGAATCGTCTTCCACTGATATTATCCCTTCTGACTTCTTTTTCTCTGAGTTGTAAACAACCAATTCTTTTCCTTCACTTGGCTTGTTATCAGGGGCTGGGGGAGTTGATTCTTTGTTAGCAACCTTTACATTAGCTGGTTGCTCCCCCTGACTTTCAACTAAGGTTTCAGCTGACTGATGCTCCTCCTGAGTGGCAGCAGTGTTTACATCATTGGCCTTTTTAGTCTTCTCCCCTCAATAGTATCATCAATGATCACTGTTGATTCTAGAAGGCTCTGAATGTTGTTAAGCTGAGTTTGCATACTCCAAACATCCAGATAGAACTTTCCTAGAGATTTGGCCTAAGATTTTAGGTCATCCTTGACTTCTTTCATGCCAGACTTAACTAAAGATGTCACTGATTTTCCCATGTCAGATTTGAGTGTTTTGGAGAGTTTCATTTCAAGTCTGGCAAATCTGTCACTCTGAGCAACATGAAAGATATTGAACTGTCTATTCAGGTGCCTAACCACTTTCTTGTTCAGCTTAGTTTGTTTCCCTGCCAATCATTCAGAGACCGCTAGAATATGAGTTTGCAGAGATTCTTGGAGGATTGAAGGAAGGCAGTCCTTGAGAGTAGCTGAAAGAAGTCAAGGCAATTGTGCTTGGAGAGCAGTGGTAACAAGAACTGGCAAGGATGACTTGATTTTAGCTGAAACTTAGTGAATTATAAAAGATTCCATGTCTCCAAGCTTTGAATGAAGAGAGCTGACTTCTTCACAGATATGATCCATATGATCTGGAAGACTCAGACGTTCAGCGGAACCATTATCATCTTAGAAGATGTGGTCAGATTGAGACACATCATTTCCCTATGTATTGTTAGATTCAGCAGCTTCAAACCTTGAGACAGATCTAAGGTTATCTTCAGGCATTGATTCATAGTCAGAGTCTTCTTGAACATTAGCTGATTTATCAGAGTCATGCAGGATCTGATCTTGTTCATGAGGGATATGGCTAGTAAAGTAAGACTTTACTACTTTGATTGCAGACTCTGTGTCATAGGGACTCTTTGAATTTTCTAGAACAACTTTGTTTTGTTTATCAACCTTATCTAGCAGCTGTTCAACAATTGGAATCTCCTTAGATGGTTCTTCAGCTACTTCCTCCATACTCACAAACTCAGCATCCCTCTCTTCCTCAACATTTTGGTCTAGTACCTGCATAAACTTGTTAGATAAACATTGTAAATTTGTAATGAGGCTGAGGATCGCCATTCGCTGCCCCTAAGAAGACTAGGTGTGATTATCCAGTCCCCTCAAAAGTCTAAAATTTTTGAGACTCTTTTTAATTATGAGTTTGTAATATAGGGAAGGATCGCCATTCGCTGCCTCTAAAAAGACTGGGTGTGATTATCCAGTCCCCTCAAAAGTCCTAAGACTTTGGGACTCTTTTTATTGTGAGTTTGTAATATAGGTAAGGATCGCCATTCGCTTCCCCTAAGAAGATTGGGTGTGATTATCTAGTTCCCTCAAAAGTCTAAGACTTTAGGACTCTTTTCATTGGTTAAGGGGACCTCTGAGTCTGAGTGAGTACAATCCATACAGAGGTTAACTTTCATGCACGGATGGGTTAATCCAGCAAAGTCTATAGTTTTCAAAATCAATTATCAAACGTTTTTAGCCTTTCAGTATCACCCCCTAAGTGAAGACACAAAGTGTACATAAGATATGGGAATGTAAGTGCTGACTTTGACTTTCTATTGGGTCAAGGGTAGTCCTTAACTTTACCACTCTCTCCTAGAGAAGTTTAAGAGTGGTTTCTTGTAGTGCCCCTTATATTTAACATACTGTTACCTTTTCGGCTTCAGCGGTTGAAGGCTGGTTTCCTTGCTCCTCTGCCGACTTGGAGTCTAGACTCTTGGAGGCGTCAGCAGTGGCCACTGTAAATTCAGCGTGCTGAGTCTCAGCGAATTGTTTCTTTAGGAGTATTACCCCGACTTTACGAGGAGACTTTGGTTTGGAAGAAGGTGGGATTCTCCTCTTCTTTGTCATCCGACCAGTTGTTGCTTTGGGCTGAGTGACAAGATGCATAGAGGTCCTGGACGAGGACTTATCAGTAAAGTCATCTGCATTCACCTCCTCGGAGGGAGGAATCAAAGGCTGTTCAGGCTGTTCAGAAAGTTTAGCTACTTTTAGCATGTGTGAAGTTAAAGGAACTTTAGATGCTAACGGTTTTTAAAAAGAAGCAGCTGTAATGGTGTGGGGTTTTACAAGAGTGAGATCATTGCTGTTTCCAAGCAATTTTTTAAACATCAGGGATAAAAATCTTGTATATAAAATGTTCAGTTCCCTGTTTTTCTTCCCATTTTGAAGCTTATAAACCAAGTCTGAGAAAATAATCCCCCCAATATCAATCTTTAATCACCAGATAAGACAATATGCTATTGTCTACTGATTAAGGTTCATTTGGTCATGTGACCCTTGCATCCCACCCAAACACTTGACAATATATTGCATGAATAACTTCCAAATGGGTGAAAAATACTTCATCTTTAGGGGAGATGAATTAAAAAGGACAGTGGATGAAAGGGTTGTTTTTTCCTTGTCAAATAAACCTAAAGTCGCCAACCCAGCCCTTACGGTCTCCTTGGGAGGTAAAGGAACAGCTTCTGTACAAATGGGTAGGCCAATGGCAGATATGAACTCATCTTGGGTAAAGGACAGGGGTTCATCCCACCATGACAGTAGGAAGGTGATGGTCTTGGTCTCCTCTTCAACCTCTGCTATATACCAAAATTCCTTTAGGTATTCCATATACATTGTGGTGGGTTGAAGGGTAAGGGCCTTATTGATGCAACAGTTAGATAGAAAACTGAGCATGGGTTGAAATGACTCATATGAGTGCTCAAGAAGAGCAAGAACGTTATTGAAACCAATAATACTGTCTAAACACCCAAAATTGACCTTGGATGATGGAATGAGTTGTGATGATTGTTGTGAAGAAGTGGATTCAGACGCCATTTGATTTAAAACTTTGATTATGCTTTGATGAAAAGTTTTGAGTGCAGTGATGAAAAATGGAGTTTTTAGGGTTTTGAGTGATGAATGTGAAAAGGTGAACTTTTTATACCACAAGTAATTTTATAAGTTTAAACAATAAAATCAGTTTGAAGTCGACATTAAATGCGAGTGGTAAAACTGTCACAAAACGTGGGTCCCCTTGACCCTTCGAGTACTGTTAATTCCATATTTTTTGAGAAAGTTGGTAAAACCTTTTGAGTGAATCTTGAATTAAATATTTGAGAATGTTTGTTTTTCAACTGGCTAGTTACATTTAAGTTACCTTAAAACATTTACTATTCAAGTCAGAGACTCACTAAGGTACTTGTAACTCAGATACTTGTTTCTTATCAGATACTTGTTTCTCAATATTGAGCATACCCAACTCAGCTACCAATCTAGTAAAGCTAGGCTCAGCCAAAGGCTTCATAAAGATATCAGCTAGTTGCAAGTCAGTGGGGTACAAAATAAAGCTTAATATCTCCTTTTAAAATGTGGTCTCTGATGAAGTGATACATGATATCAATATGTTTTGTCCTAGAATGCAACACTTGATTGTTTGATATGGCAATGGCACTTGTATTATCACAAAATATGGGCACCTTGTTATAGAGAACATCATAATCATGCCAGCTAACTCTTGATCCAGAGGACTTGAGCATAACATCCAGCAGCAGCTACATACTCAGCTTCAACTGATGACATTGCTACAGAGCTTTACTTCTTTGCACTCCAACATACTAACTTTCCTCCAAGTATCTGACAACCCCCTGAGGTACTCTTTTTATCCAGGTTACATCCAACATAATCAGAGTCAGAGTATGCTTTTAGATCAAAGCCTGATACTTTTGGATACCAGAGGCCAAGATTTGGGGTTCCTTTGAGATACCTGAAAATTCTTTTTACAGCAACAAGGTGGGATTCCTTAGGGTTAGTGTTAGGAATTCACTTTACGTGACGACATTTACAGAATTACCATTGTTTACCATATCACCACACACATGGACTAGTATAGTCAATATAGGATTCTTATGTAATGTGTGGTGGTATAAATACCCCACTATGACTTCCATAGAGGGGTTGAGTCTTTTGTATCTTCCACATTTTATCAAGTTTACTTTATCTGTCTACTCTCTCTCACTAAAATGGCTATCATGTGGTTTGACTCACCAAGACCACCGGATCATAGTTTTCGTGTTTCTTTCAATTGGTATCAAGAGCCTCGATTCCAATCTTGGGTCGGGTTTATCATGTGTCTGGTTGGTCTTGTTTTTGTTATCTCAAATCTGTCTCGGTTACAAATCTGTCACCTTTTAATATGTCTTTTAAGTCACAACAATATTTGTTTTTGAAAGAACAACGGTTTCTGGCTTATTTTTTAAGCTTATTTTATGGTTTCATTAAGACAATTGGTGAAGGTGGAAAAAGGATAACAAAAGCAAGGAATATGGTACAACCCGAATTCGCAGATCCGAATTAGCAACTTCTTCAGTAACCGAATTCGCAGATCCGAATTAGCAACTTATTCAGTAACCGAATTCGCAGATCTGAATTGGCAACTTCTTCAGTACCCGAATTCGCAGTTTAATAGTGTTGTCTGAATTTGCAGTTACTTGTGTCAACCAAATTCGCAGGTCCGAATTAGCAACCTACCAGATCCAACCGAGTCAACTCGGTATTTACCGAGTTGACCCGGGTCAACTCACTGAGTCATGACAACAAGTCTAAACTAAGACAGAAATGAAGAAGGAGAGAAGACAGACTTGATCTTAAACAAACAACAACAAACATATTACAACAACCATATACAACATCAACAACAACATCAAACTTCAATACAACTAATCCTAAACCCTTCGTCACATCTCAAATCCAACAAATCCACAAAGACCTAATCCTAAACCCATCGTCACAAATCTCATCACCAACAAATCTAAACTAATCCTATTAACAAATACCCCAATCCATAACAATACTCGAAAATAAATCAAAAAGTGATCTCAGTTTTTGTATGCTTTCGTGTTGCATAACATCAGTCAATGATCTTTAAAGATCAATGAAACACGAGGCGAAACTTCATCATTATTAAAACAACAAGAGCCAAGACTATCCTATAATTCCCTTCGTCACAACAAACATCAACCAGATTCAACATCACTAATACTAATCCCATCGTCACAATCTCTTCTCCAAACAACAATGACTCGAAGCAATTTAATCTCAGAATCATGTTACGGTTTCATAAACAAAATCTTTTCAAAGATTTATCATGAGTTCATCATTGATCATTGTAAAGGTTAAACCTTTTCTTTAATATCCGAACAATAAAGAAATTTTATACACTTGGGTTATAATAATTTTTCTTTGATTCGTTCAAGACTCAAACAAAAAACAACAATCAATATAACCTACCCGAGACCCTTAATGTGCTCTTGAAGCCTTCGTTTCCATGTAGGCGATTCTTCCTGGATATATGTTATAAGGGGTTGTTGCTTGTGCTTGGCTCAATGAAAATAGAACAACAAAAGGATGAAAAGGAAGGTAGATATGTTTGTTTTGAAGCTTCGATTGTCATAAGAAAAACGGTGAGATGTTTGTGAGAGGTAACTAAATTGGGAAGTAAAGATGTATGGGGCGGGGTGAATTTGAATAAGTTGTGTGTTAGGGTTACTAATATACTCCTAATTATTTGGGTTGTTGTATCTTGAGCTGAGATTCAATTATGGACCGAGACTCATTTTAGTTTGAGTGGGCCGGATATATGTTGGTGACAGGCCGGGTTCATCCCAAGTATTTGTTGGGCTGATTCTTATTATTACTTGACATGGGCCATCGTGGTGGTTTTAATGAGATAATACATATCTGCGTTTGGTTCATAGTAATGTGATTATCCGTTTTTGACACAATATTTGTTGATTGAGTTGATGGGCTGAGTTTGTAATGGACCTGGGTACAACCGTTTGAGTGATTAAATGTTTCGTATTGAAACTTAATTTGGCTAAATGATTCACTTGGGATGATTTTTGCTATATTTAGTTGTTAATGATTACATTTATACTTTATAATGACAAAGTGACAATGTAACGAGACCGAGATCAATTTGGATAAAGAATCATGAAACTTAAAGGCTAGATTTGGAATTAATTTTAATAAGTGACTACGGAGTTGATCGGATATCACTTATTTGAGATTGAAGTGGCATTTCTCGAAGGCGTGTTCTTATTTTATCTTGAAGTCGGGGTTGGTTGGATGCATGACTTTCAATGATAACTTGCTCGGGCTTAAGAATTTGGATGAAATCTTGGATTATCTAGTTTCTAGCAGTCGGGGTGGATGGTTGAAGACCTGGTTAACTCTCACTTAAAGGAGATACATTGTAGTTCTCAGTGTCACACACAGAAGACGTTGTGGATAATCATAAAGGGTGATGAATGTCTCATACTTTGCTTGGTAAGTATTGAGTTTCTCTACACTATTCTTCCAACATTGGTGCAAGCTTAAGTCACAAGAATGGGGAATTCTACTTCAGTTTCAAGTTTGGTATATCGGGTTTACTTCATCAGTGGTTACTTCAAATAGCCTACAAAAACGGTTGGTAAAATAATAGCCAGAGAGAGGTTATGGTAAGAGATTTGATCAGCAATTAACTCTCACAGGATAGATCTAAGCTAATTTATTCTTCACACAAGTACTCAAGTTAATGTGCGTCTAAGGTTTTGCTGATTCCGACGTGTTAAAACTAGCAAGGGGGAAGGAGTAGATTCACCCTTGAGTCTTTGCCTTTCTTTTTCTTGAAATCTTGACATAGGGCATCTTTCTTGAAGTTTTTTTAAGATAGGTCATGCCGGGAAGACAAATGTCATAACCGCAGAGAATATTAGCGCTTTAACTTGTGGCTTTTGGGTGTATTTCTTCAGACACATGGGGGAAGTGATATCTTGAGAACTTTAGTATGCATTATTTGAATTTCCAGGGGGAAGTGTTGTGAGAAGAATTATTCAAGCGTGAGAAGATACGTTGCTGATCCAGATAACGCTTACCCCAAACGATCAATCACTAAGCTTATTCTTAAAGGAGCGGCAATATTTGATGTGGTATCCTACCAATTCCGCTGTGCACTTAATTATTCTTTAAAACTGCTCAAGAGAGGATTGCTAGTTTAGGGGGAAGCTTTGAAAGCTTCTAAATAAAGAATATGCGGCATGAATTAGGGGGAAGTTGATTCATTGCTAGTTTAGGGGGAAGCTTTGAAAGCTTCTAAATGAAGATTATGTGACATGAATTAGGGGGAAGCTAATTCAAAAGCTTCTCCTTAACCAGAAGTGTATTGGTTACTTAGTTCATGCCTATTATAGTATTTCTCCTACAAAATACTACAAAGATGATTCATGTTGGAGTGCAGACTTAAATTCAAACACCACAGAAGACGTCATCAGCATTGGAAACTTCATGGAAGTTCTTGCTCTTAATCATTATGTACTTGTTAGAAAAATATTGTAAGTAATTCCGTATATCGTCTCGTGGGGGAAGATTGTTAGGAATTCACTTTACGTGATGACATTTATGGAATTACCATTGTTTACCATATCACCACACACAGGGACTAGTATAGTCAATATAGGATTCTTATGTAATGTGTGGTGGTATAAATACCCCTCTATGGCTTCCATAGAGGGGTTGAGTCTTTTGTATCTTCCACATTTTATCAAGTTTACTTTATCTCTCTACTCTCTCTTACTAAAATGGCTATCATGTGGTTTGACTCACCAAGACCACCGGATCATAGTTTTCATGCCTCTGAATAGTGTCTCATAGACATGTGGAGAATTAGATATCAGGTCTGCTAGCTGTGAGGTACATCAGTGACCCTATCATGCCTCTGAATAGTGTCTCATTAACAAAGACCCCTGACTCATCAGGGCCCAAATTGTTTGGGGGAAGCATAGGGCATTTCACTGAGGCACAGTCAGCTAGATCAAACTTTTTGAGTAAATCCTTAACATTTTTTTCTTAAGAAATAGAGATTCCTTTGATATTTTGTTTTATTTGAAAACCCAAAAAATAAGTTAATTCACCCATCATACTCATTTCATACTTTTTTGTCATTAGCATTCCAGATTGTTTACTTAATTTTGAACTGGTTGACCCAAAAATAATATCGTCCACATATATCTGTACAATAATAACATCACTCTTAGTCTTATAAGTAAGAAGAGTGTTATCAATAGTACCTCTTACAAACTTATGCTGAATAAGGAATTTTGAAAGAGTTTCATACCAGGCTCTAGGGGCTTGTTTTAGCCTATAGAGAGCTTATCCAACTTACAAACATGATTGGGAAATTTACTGCTTTCAAATCCAGGAGGTTGTTGTACATATACTTCCTCTGAAATTTTACCATTCAGAAATGCACTCTTCACATCCATCTAATATACCATAAAACCCATGTAGGCTGCATAGGCAAGAAAGATTCTGATAGCTTTAAATCTTGCAACAGGTGCAAAGGTTTCTTCATAACTAATCCCTTCCTGCTGACTATACCCCTGAGCTACCAGCCTTGATTTATTCTTTGTGATAACCCCCTCTTCATCCATTTT